>PQXK01000084.1:0-148660 GCA_004786245.1 Botrytis hyacinthi | reverse complement strand
CCAAGGAATGAACTGGCGAGTCCGGCGATACCTGATGAACCACCTCCACTCGTCGAATGTGAACTGTTATTATTGTGACTTGACCCAGATGATCCTCCTCCAAGGAACGAACCGGCGAGACTGCCCAGTCCTCCCAATCCACCTTGTGAACCGGAACTGCTACTGCTTCCACCAAGAATGCCTCCGGTTTGTTTCTTAAGATATTGGTTTGTGATGAAAGACTATTATAGAAAGAGACATTAGCATGATACACGACAACCCTAAAACTTAAAACCCCTAAGAAATAAACTTACCCCGATACCCCTCTCCCCATCACCACCCGCATTCTCTCCTCCGAAACCTCTGGTTCCATCACCGCCCATCTCCTGCGCATGACCCTGACTTCCATTCTCTCCTGGTAATCCATATGGATGTTCAGTTCCCTGCGGCGTCGCTTGGGGAGTGGGGCCCGTAGGTGCAGCGTGCGTGGGTGTATCCCATTGCGAAGCTCCAGTGCTGAGTTGCACGAAATAGTATTTCTTGGAGTTACCGTCCCATTGGGCAATCCAGCCGGATGGGAGAGGAGGAGGTGCGAAGGAAGGCCCTTCTTGGCCGGGTCTGTGGGGATGGTGAAGAGGTTAGTAACGTTCACATGTGAGCGGTGGTCGAGATGGAGAGTTGGGTAAAGGGAAGGGAAAGAAAAGTGGAGGGGTTACGTTGAAGGTCCTGTCATTTTCGCAACTGGTTTGTATTTGTGTTATGTGATGGGATTTGCGACTCGAGAGATGATGGTTTGTGAAAATCGATGGAAAGATCAAAATCGATATCGGAATCGAAGTTGTGGAATTCAAATGGTTGTAAGAAATAAAAAGGTATGTTAGGTAGGGACTAGGTATGTATGTCTGTTGGACAAAAGGTGGTCCGCATAGCCCCGCCACTATTTGTTCATATGTTTTATTCAGCCACACAATTGACAAGTGAATCTGACTCTTTGCTCAGCTGGACAAGGGAGGTTAGGTAGGGATTTTATATAACATGACTACTTTCTCACGAGGATTTATCATATATACGGGTGTACGATATAGATAGATGTGTATATATATTTTGAGTACTTTCTTCTTAATTAATCTCTTTCTATTTCGTGTGACGGCAATGTTTTATAACTAATTATCTATCTGGGTATCGTAAATAGAGGGAAACTACCACCATTTAGAGAGTCTCAACCAATGAAAACCCCCCGCATTTCGTCATTTATAAGATTTGTGGCTTCAAGTTTTGGTGGCCGATTTGGATGGAAAATCAACTTTCCCATCATCGTGAATTTATCACCCAAATTGATGAGAAACTCACCGATGTTTGGTTTAGATAGGCAAGTGCTGTACTACTAGATACTAAGGTAGGTTGAGAGGTAAGTCCTGAAACTATTGAGTCAGTTAGTATAATTTCTTCCTCTGGTTATACTTCTTTCTTCCTTCACCATGATCTTGAGTTTGTTCTGTTGATCAACCAATCACCCTTTCATTATGTCTGCTTTACACCCAGATGCGAATCTCTTTCCACATGCCACTGGCTTGGCCGCCGAGATGGTTAAACAACATTCTAATGAAGAGCCAGTGAAGCTCTATGCTGGATGGGTATGCGTTCTTCCATTCCCATCTCTTTTCCCATCTCCACAATCTTGCACTCACTCACTCCACCCACCAGTTCTGTCCCTTCACCCAACGGGTGCTCCTCCTCCTCCTCGAAAAACGCATCCCCTTCCAATACATCGAAGTAAACCCATACCAAAAACCCCTATCCCTTCTCAAACTCAATCCCCGCGGTCTCATCCCCACCCTGTCCTACGAAGGCAAAGCCCTCTACGAAAGCACAATCATATGCGAGTTCCTCGAAGACGCCTATCCATCTCACTACCCTCGATTACTCACTCGCGAACCATTCGAGAGAGCCAGATTGAAGATTTGGACCGACCACATCACATCACGTGTTGTACCGGCTTTTGATCGCTTTCTTCAGTATCAATCGGTTTCGGTGGAGGATCCTAGGTTTGTGACGATTCGCAATAGGTTTCTTACCTCCCTTTATGAGTTTACGCAGGAAATGCATCCCACTGGACCTTATTTTGCAGGCAAAGAACCGTGCATAGTAGATTATGTTCTCGCACCCTGGGCACTCCGTATCTGGGTCTTTGATTACTTCAAAGGGGGTCTGCATCTTGAGGAATTAGGAGAATTGAGAGGAAGATGGGAGAAATGGGTCGAGGCTATCGAGGAGAGAAAGAGTATTCAAATGACTTTGAGTGCGACGGAGTACTATTTACCTATTTATGAGAGATATGCGGATGACGCTCCACAGGTGGAGATTGGGAAGTTGATGGGAGAGGAAGGTGAAGGGTTTTAAATGGAAGAGAGAGATAACGATAATGGGTTTCTGATTCTTGGTTTTTTACTTCTACATCTATCCCTATGACAACAAATTATATACAGTATTAATACCGCTCTCTTCGATTTTCGCTTGATTCCCCTCTTTGTGCATGCGCTCAGCGTATCAAGTTCATCCTCTTAATAAACATAATGTGTTAACTTGAAGAAACATTCTTGAAGTCAACAGAACATCACTCTCCCCTTTATCCCTGACTCTTTACCAAGCTTTCAAATTGGTTTCTAATACTGATTCTCGCCCGATCCATCACTTGGTCCTCCATTCGACGATCCATTTGATGGTCCCGATGAACCAGTCCCATTTGACCCCCCACTAGGTCCCCCAGAACTAGGACCATTCGAACCGCTATTGCCTGGCCCACTGTTCCCCGGTCCATTAGACGAAGGCGGCGACCCGGGAGGTGGTCCCCCGTTATTGTTCGGTCCGTTCGAAGGAGGGGGTCCTGGTGGTGGTCTATTCCCATTCCCATTCGAACCGCTATTACCCGGTCCGTTCGAAGGAGGAGGTCCAGGAGGAGGTCTATTTCCATTCCCGTTCCCATTCCCATTCGAACCACTATTCCCCGGTCCACTCGACGAAGGCGGCGATCCAGGAGAAGATCCAGGAGGTGGTCCCCCGCTATTACCCAATCCATTTGAAGGAGGAGGCCCTGGTGGTCTATTCCCATTCCCATCATTCGATCCCGACGACGAACCACTAGGAGGTGATCCCGAAGCTCCCTCATTCCCTCTCGAGATTACCGTTGTTTTCGATACCGGGAGTGCGAATCTATATTCTGTTAGTTTTTCTATCTTTCTTCCTCTTCCTAATGCTCTGCGTATTTTATTTTTATCCCTCGTTTTGGAACAGGTATACACATAACAAGAATTGAAAAAATATAAAATACCCACCCATCCACACGTCTCTCCGTCACCGTCTCCGTCCCAAACGCAGCACCACCATTCTCCTCCTCAAAAGATTTCCCATAAACCACAAACGGTTCCCGAGCAACTAAATTCTTGGATACGGATGCCGATGCGGATGTTCCCACAGGAGCCGCGAGAACAGAACTAGCGAATGCGACCAGCGCGTAGGTGTAGAGAGTTTGGGTGTGCATTTTTTTTGAGGATGATGATTGGGAGTATGTAGATATATGAATGTATGAATGTGTGGGGGAGAATTAGATGTATTTATTGGTGTATATTATTACGGCAAAATTCAAAGCCGAGAATAAAAAAATCGAAAGGAACTAAAGCACAAAAAAGTCGTCAAGAACGACTAAAGAAAGACGAAAGAAAAAACAGACGAAGACTTGAGGTGAACAACATAATATATATATGTATACCTGTACAGCAACAAAACCCATACCAACCCCTCGGTACCGAAAGCAGAGCAAATAAACATACATACAAGATACAAAAGCCCCATCCTCGAAACATCAGACGAAAACGAATCGCACAAACCCACGCAAAACAATCTGCCACACGACTTCTCGAGTCGATATTCAGTATATATCCGATATCCGATCTCCTGGTCCAAAACATAGATTCATCAACACAAACCAGTACATCACGAGTAGTAATACTCTGCCTCACACGCATCGTGGCCTCCCTACTCCCCACTCCCCCAAATCCTCACCACGAACAGCATCCCAAAGCACAGCAAAAGCGACAAAATCACCAGCATGAAACATCTCGCGCATCAGCAATAATGTATCTCCCCGAAGATTTTGCTTCTTTTCAAAACATCATCATAATCATCAAAACCCACCTACCTAACCCACAACACGCTCAGCTCCGGAGAATATAAATCAAAAGACGTCACACAGAAAGAACCAGGAAAGAAAATAAGCTTAACTATTAACATGCATACAGAAGTATGAACATATCGTATCATATCACAACACAAAAAATCTCGATTCTCGTGCCATGAAACTTCACTGCGAAAGATATGACCCGGACTGGCGATGTAGGATTTCTGTTAGGGCTTGGCTATGATATGATAGTGGATAGACTAAACAATAAAGAAACAAAAACAATGCACATGAAAGCAGAATACTCCCGTAACGACCGATCGTTAAGTATACTTGACCTCTTTTCTTTCTTTCCCTCTTCTTTCTCAACCCGGAGAAAATATACCATGCCTTTTTGACATCACCTTCACTTATACTAACACTCCCACTCACAATTACACTTTCGAAATCCTTCACAGACCATTCATCCCACTCCTCAACCAAGCCCCATTTCAACTTCGACTACACTAGTAGCCACTGCAGTATAACCCTCTTCTCACAAAGTCAAAAAGTCACAGCCTCACAGAATCACAGACTCACAGCCCCAACCCTCACGACCAATCCCTCCCGAAATTTCCCTCTTCCTTTCCCCTCCTCGACCTCGACCTCAAACCCAACCTCAAACCCCAAAGCCCAAACCCTCAAACTTTCCCCTCCACAACTCAACACAACACAACCACGTTACAATTTACAAACATTTCTCACACAAGTCTCGTCAAAACAAGCTTGATTCACATCCACCTTTCAGTCCGTGCAGAAGAGCGCATCCGTGCGCGTATGAAGATCTCTAACGCTCCCTACTCCCTGGCGTTTCGCACGCTTCAATATTCCCGAGAAACTTCTTGGAATCCGGCTGGGGGGCTACTAACCATGTTGTCATTTTTTGTCGTTGCAACTGAATTGAGTAAAAAACAAAGACCGTGTTCCGAACTCACCCATAAAACACTCCATGTGTCGACTTCAAATCACAAACAAACATCATCAGCAAAAGTTAGGACACATCACACTTTATTTCCCTCCAAATAAATTGATCAATTAAATATGATAATATCGATGTAAACCCCTCTCCTATGGGCTCCGCTACGCCTTTCCCAATATATCCATAGCCACGGATACGTGACCACGTAAACGAATTTCTGTCAAAGTAAAATAAAAAAGATATTAACATCTCGATGCTTAGCTATGCATGCCTATCCACCTATTTTACAACGCGAAAAACAATGATAGCCGGAGTGAAGTGTACATTTGTTTACTACCAACTTAGAATCCAAATGGATTTTGAGGAGCTGTGTTGCATTAGTGTTTGAAAGTGATGGAGACATAGAGATGAACTTACTGGCTTGTGAAAGGTTCGCGCGTCTGCCAGTGGGTTGTGGCGCGATGTTATTAGTGCCATTAAGTCCGAAACGAACTGGAAATTGAATTAGTTGCAGGTTCATGTACTAGTATGGTAGAAGAAGGAAATTACCTGGTGGTGCTGGTCCAGTCGCTTGAGGGATCAATGGGGATGGGTGTTGCTGTGGCGCAGGTGGAGCCGGTGGTGCAGGGAAATTCTGACCACCAAAACCGGTTGCTCCATTCATCATGCCTGTTTGCTGAGGTTGCATGGCAGGAGGCAAGAATGAGTTTACACCGGTAGGTTGAGGGAATTGTTGTCCAGTAGGGAATGCACTCTGGAAGCCTGTAACTTGAGGTTGAAGTGGTTGTGGTTGGAATGGCTGTACTGGAGGGTTTGAAAAAGGTGTACCTGTTTGGTTGGGTATGAATTGCTGAGGAGCGCCCGTTTGCATGGGGAATTGCTGAAAGTTGTTAGGTGCTCCAGGATTGAATTGATTGAATCCGGTAGGTTGTTGCATCATGCCAGTTTGCTGTTGCATAAACTGTTGTTGTTGCATTTGCTGCTGCTGCTGTTGCATGCGTTGTTGAGTGAGGTCATGCAGACTCTGTCCAGGAGGAGCAATTTGAGGTTGGAAAGCTCCATACCCAGTAGCTTGAGCTTGGAGTGGAGGTGGGGCGTAAGCGGTCACAGCTTGAGGAGCCGACAAAGGTCGCGAAGGAGGAAGTGGTGGTATCAGAGTCGTGTTTGCGCCCATTTGAGGGGGCCCAGGACGTTGACGCGCTAAGTTTGCTGGGAACAGAGGTCCAGAAGGAGCAGGTTGTTGTTGAGGGAGCCCAGTTTGTTGATTTCCAATTCCAGCGAATATTGAAGGAGTGACGGCAGGTGGGCCTTGGGGTTGTGGTGTTGCTTGGGCAGTCGGCTGTACCTTTACTGGTTCGAGAGGAGTAGACAGCAGTGAAAGTTCTTGCATCGAGCCAGTAATAGCTGGTTGCTGTGGAGCGGGAGCGGGAGCCGGTGTGGACTCGATAGGCGCACTGCTTGTAGCTTCTTGTTTTGATGGCTTAACATCCCATGCATCATCATCGAATCCTCCTCGCTTGACGTCCTTTCCTGCTGGAGTTGGAGCAGTTGCAAGGGGTGTGGCAACACCTTGAGGGGGTGACTTCTCGGAACCATTCTGTGAAAAGGCGTTCGCATCCACCACATCATTAGTTTGTACAGCAGGAGCGGGGCGAGCTTTTCGAGTATTATTCTTCAATGTACCACCGGGTCCAGAGAAAAGGCCAGCTTCACCCTCATCGTCACCAAGGCTGACGTTTCGCTTCCCATCTTTTCGCATGTATTTTTTGTCTATGAATCGTATTATTTTGATGATATCCCCCTCGCGAATTCCAAGGTTCCGAAGTACAGTGGCATCAATATCAGGCAAAACACTCTCATCCATAGAATCTCGCTTGAATGCCTGTGCATATCTCTCACAAAGACCCACAGCAACGTCGCAGGAGAGGAAGAATTGGAACCAGTCATACTCTGGACGTTCAATGCTTGCGCCGACACTTGCACCGTTGCTTGGCTGTCTTTCGGCTGCTCGTGACTTTTGCTGCTTTTTGATGTCTGATAACGGCTTATCTTCATCCAAGGATACACCCGTCATTCGTTCAACATATTCCAGATCTTCAACTGACATTTTGACAACTGGGACAGCAATTTTCACGCCGTTCATTTTGTGAAGGTTTATCTTACCGTCTTTCAGCGCTAGAAATTGTGCCTCAACACTGAAGGACTTTGAGCGGTCCGTCCAGGTTCTTACTTTGGCAGGATCAGGTTCTATGGGTTGTTAGCTACAACGCATTGCCCTGGATTGAAATTTTACTTACTGGACTTCGAAGATTTCGAAGAGCTGCTTTCTCGGCCATTATCTCGTCTCTTCTGTTGCCCAGATTGGTTACCATTGTCACGAGCATAAAGACTGCTACCCCGTTCGGGTAGTCGCATTCCAGGGCCTACCTCAACCTCGTCTCTCTTCGCTGTCTTCAGGGCTTCCCTTGCTAGTCGCGCTTCCTCGAGTCGATTTTGTTCAACGGTTGATCGCCCCGCGTTTATTCCAGCCGAACTTGGTGGTTGCACTGTACCAACAACTTCGATGTAACTACTTGGAACAACTCCTTCTTTCGCATTCTTGACCCGCCGTACCATCCACCATTCCTCACTCTTGATATCGTCAATTATGACGACTTCATCCCCAACATTCACATCTACTTCGTCCTCTCCTTGTGCGACGAAATCGTAGAGAACTTGTCCTCTCTTCTGGCCAGATCCAGATCCTGCTGCAATAACCTCTCTTAATCCCTCTGCTCGAGCAGCGCCTGCAAGTTCTCCCAATGCACTCACAATTTCCGTCGCGGTGTCCTTGGCCCCGGCGTGGAAATCAATACTCTTGGTAGGGCGTACGAGTTCCATGAAAACATGCTTGCCTTCCAATGAATAATGCGTCATTTTCTCTGCTGTCCAAGTTTGTTCTGGTCCATCTCGGGCTTGCTCCGGAGCGATCAAAATTGTACCTGTAGCGATGTTGATACCTAGAGTTGTGGGCATTTTCTTCTTTTTACCCATTACATGCACCATCTCGCTGATGTTATACATGTGAAATCCACCTGGTGCACGACTCGCTCTAGGCTCATCTGGGGCATCTACTACGCCCATTGTAGCGAAAGATACTCTATTATAAGGAGGGGATGCGGCAACACCAGTAGGAGATGCAGGAAGCCTTGGGGAGTAATGCCGGGTAGATTCTCGATCCCGCTCTCGATTAGGCTGCGGTACAGATACTTGTGATATTGGTCTCGCAGGTAACGTAGGTGTGGGTGGTTCTTCATCGGAGGCTTCGGGGGTGAATTCTGGTGGGGCTCGAGCTACCGGAGCGGACGATTTCCTCTGTTGTTGCTGATTTAAGATACCTGCTATTGCAGTGGCCGGGGTCGCAACTACTGGGGATTCGGGGGACTGAGGTGGTAGAGGAGACTCGGGCGCCTGCGGTGCTTCTTCTTCTACTGCAACTGGTGGTGGTCTTGGTCGGCTTGGAAGATTTGGAGCAGGAGCTTCTTTGGGCTCTTCCAAGTTCTCAGATAATTCAATATAATTTGCAGGTACAAAGCCATACTCTCCCTCGAAGCCTACCAAGATCCAGTCCGGATCTGACGTGTCGAAAACCTCGAGTTGTGCATCTTCCGTGAATGATAACTCCTCGTCTGTCTGTCTCGTGTAATCGTAGAGAGCTCTAGCTTTGCTGGATGGCATTGCCTATAGAGATAGAAATTAACATATGCTGCACCATCGCCAATGAACTGAGTGTGTTCATATTGTCATATGAACGGGTATGTTAATCCCCTATTGCCATTGTCATAAATCGCGGATCTAAATTGAATATTCATACCTCCTGGATGTAGTTATTTGGGATTAATCCCACGGGTTCATCCTCATCGTCTGCAGAGGCCTTCTTCTTTGCTTTCCACCAGTCGTCTTCTGTGCTCTTCTCTAGCACATAGAGGATATCACCTTCGTTGATAGTAAGTTCTCCCTCACCTGCCGGAACATAATCATATACTGCGGTATAAACACCCAGGAAACCCATCTTGTATAGTTCGTCTGGAGGGTTGCTATGAGGGGAGTACTCCTCCTACTCGGTTTCGAAATTGTTATCGTCCTGCGAAGTGGTCCAAAGACTGCCCCATGTAATTTCGGAAATTCAGCAGTTCCAAGTTCGCGATACCGGATTTACCCAGATTTGGATGAGCTTGCCGCTTTGAACAAATGACAAAGTTGTAATGGGCTATTGGGCTGTTGAAGTCGATAGTCTATGTATGCCGAATGATTGAATGATATCGAAGCAAATGAATATTCTAAGATCTTAGGAGCAATACCTAGGCAGCTTCAATGAATGAGTGTCAACACGGATTGGTTATTGTGAGGTAAGTTGATAGGAAATGATGTTGCGTAGTTGGTCTCTAAGGGCTTCCGTATCTAGGGTCACATCTAGATGCTAATGCTAATAAGGTTGTTTAATGTAAATCATAGCGGTTCGTTCGCTCTGCATAACAAGTCTTGGAATATTTTTAGAGTGCGTGCAGCATCTAATTCACCAATTACTGCTCGAGTACATCGAGTCAAAATTCTTTCAGTCATATCGAAGAATGCTACTACTTATCTCTCCGATTGACCATTTCACCAAACATCGAGATAGAAAGACGTGGTTGAGTTGCATCCACCAGCTACGTCAGTCAGCATGGTACGTAACGATACTGTACGTCAGGCATTGGCATGTCAAGCTTCATGCATTAATTCTTGGGATGTCCCGATGGATGATCAGGCATAAACTGTATCATGTAGCTTTTACTGGGGTATGAACACACATTGAACACACATGCGAACAACTTGGAAGTCAATATAAGTATTGCTTTCCTAAGTTCGTTCAAAAAAACAACATCCGATGAACTATAGTTTACAGAGTTGAGCTGATGTAGGCGTTGTGAAGTTAGTCCAGATAGACGACGATTCCCTGCAATGAGTGCCCATTCCCTTCTGGTCAGAGAAATAGTACTCGTCAAATGTAAAAACTGTTTGTCGTATGAGATCCTTTGAGAAGTTGTATGTTCAGAGGGTATATAGCTGGCTACTTTATGAGATCCTTCAAAATACGGGAAGCGTTGATATTTTCAAGTCTTCAATCGCACTATCTAACATTACATTATCAGATTCTAATAAGTATACCTGAAGTTCATGGTCCTCTCTAGCAAGACCATCCCCTTTCTCTGTCGGCCGTTGGCATACCAAAAATATATCGAGAAAATGCCAACAATGGCAACAATGAAAATTTGGGAGCCAATACTGACCCAGATTGCTGTCAGATATCGAGGCGCCTCATTATACCTGATAATGAATGCACCAGCAATCCCTCCTAACCCATTACAGGCAGTTCCGGCAGCCGCGAAGGTTGCTCTTTTCCACTGTCCGACGATATTGGATGATTGGTATGCATTCATTGCTGCCCAGTTTGACACATAACCTCCTGTCGCTAAATATGTCCCAATATATCGGACTGTGTCTTGGCTAGCGAATCCCAACATACAGAAACCCACAATGGTACAGATGGAATTGAAAATTATGACCAAGCCTCGAAGTTGATAGCGATCACCAACTATCGAGGAGATAATGACGGGAATCACAGCATAGAAATATGGTGGTGCTGATAACATAATGGAACTGTCCTCAGAAAATCCCATTCCAGTTTTCAGAATGATGGGTAAAAAGTAGGACATGCCTTTGGTTGGAGTTAGCAAATTAGTCCCAATGATGTTACTGGTAGTTGGCACTTACTTGTCGATACCAAGTTCAAGCAAAAAAGCAAAGCACAAAAACCGTAGATCTTCGGGTCTAGAAAATGGATAAGACATTTTCCTAATGAGAACTCCTCTGCCTTTACGTCGCCTCTATCATTAGAGATTCTCGTCAGTGCCAGATTTTGCTCTTCGGGTGTCAAGAAACGAAAGCTTTTATGAGCATTTTCTGGGAAATCCACCATCCAGAAATAGGTTACGCATCCCACAACTATTAAAAAATTAGCTTTCGACATCGGGCCATTAATCGGAGCAACATACCTATAGCAAGCAAACCTTGCACTAGAAACATCCACCTCCAACCGGCCAAGCTCCCTTTACCATTCAAATGGTTCACACCATAGTTAAGGAAAATTCCCAGACCAACAACAATAACTTCGCCCGTCTGCAAAAAAGCGAAACGGAGCTGTTGTTCTTTTCTGGTATACCAAGTTGAAATAAGATAGCTTAATCCTGGAAATATAGCAGATTGAGCAATTCCCAGGAGTAGACGAAGGGCTACCATCTGTTGCCAGGTATTGATGAAAGCCGTACACTACGCCATGCCATTAGAATTTCCTTCTTCAAATCAAGTCTAGAATTGACCCAGAGTCTTTCATACCAAGGTTATAATGCCAAACCCAATCGTAATTAACGAGAATACGAATCTTGGTCCACACATCCTCACACACAGCGTAGCTGGCAACTGAAATGTTACACTTGACACTGTGTACACTAAGATTGATACAGACTACAGAACATACTATCAGTATGCAAGAACAAAATCATTCGATGGAGTACAGGCACTTACATATCTGTTCCCAACCCCCAAACCCAAATCTGTAAAGAAATCATCTGCGACACTGGCCGAACTAATGATTCCCGAATCCATCAAATTCAAACTACATAATATTCCAGCGATCGTACATAATCTCCAGTCCACCTTCCTCACCAATCTCCTTTCCAAATTCTTCCTGGACGCTTCATCGATGTCAAGATCTTCATTTTGATATGTAATGGGGGCAGCATATGCTGTTTTCCCGTCATCATAATGAGAGGAATGATGAGGTGAAGAAGCTGCTGCGAAATCGGGGGAGCCCATTGCTGATCAAATCCCACGCCGTTCCTCGTGAATTCCACAGAATAAATACACGAAAATGATGCTTCAAACAACAATTATACCAACTCGCTCACGAAATCAAAAACGTGAAAATTTTCGACAGTACCGGGTAATTATAAATCAACATCCAATCCAATAAAATATTGAAAATATTGACTCATGAATCAATAAGCCGGATATGTACATTTCTAAGTACCCAGGCGGTTCTTACAAAGCATTTGCGCATCCGCTGCAGATTGACCAGATAACGCAGGTCCCCATGTACACTTTGTGCGGGGATTCTACGGCTTCGGAGCTTCAAGGGATGGAAGGATGGGAGTTCGGGTCCGCGGGATGGAATTTCTATCGTCCATGGCGGATTGGGTTCCGATTGCTTACACAGGACTCTAATCATTATTTGGAGAGGCGGCCTTTCAGAGAATTAAAATTTGAAGGGACAAGTAAGGGGCAAAGACGAGGGCGAAAAGAATTGTGAAAGAGAAGATATAACCTTACTTTGGGGGAAGGAAGGTGACTCGGGTGGGTTACCGAGGGTCTCGGATATTGTCAATCTTTGCTACTTGGCACTTCACTTTGAGTACATTCAAACATCTACTAGGTATTATATATCATTGAATTTTAAGGTTAACGCTTTATAGTCTTTGTATTCATTTTATATTTGGATTTTGCCATCTGATAATATGACTTTGAGTAACTATTGTTTTATCGCTTCAAAAGGGTTGTGAAAAGATCGTATTATTGCATATCTTATCAGTATAAGGTCTCAATAGTAAGGTTAATAATCTTTTCATGGAATCGGATTTGGATTTGGATATTTTTTTTTTGAATTGTTATTCTATTTTGTTTATATGTAAAGTTATTATTTGATGTTGTTTGAATGTTATATAACACAGTCGAATTGATTGTAGAGCTTTGAGGGTTCCTCGATTGTACAAATCATATCACGTTTGTAGACCTAACTTGCATGTGGTAGATAAAAGTTGAGGTATTGAGGTATGGAATTGATATGAGATATTCTTCTTCATGGCCCTTGAATCAGCCCTTGAATCAATCAACCGAAAAATACTCGAATACAGTTATATTAAGAAATACTCTTGAGTCTAGCCTCTAGATAGATAAGTCAAGAATGAGCTTGAAGGTAGTTGTCAGTTTTTTTACTTTTTTGATGATTTCCTGGGATCATATGAGAGGTTGATGATGGTAGATATGATGTACTAGATAATTACAAGTCTTTGATAATATACAATTAGACCATTCCCCTCCCTCTGGAAAATTCATCTCACAAAATGAACCCCAGAATCAATCTTAACATTCTCTTCATCAAAATACTCAATCCTGAATTCTGTAATTCCCACCCCCGCAAAACAGAATGAGTAAACAATTCTATATCTCGAATCTGTATCAGGAGTCCCTTTAGCTACAACAGTAACTCGATTCCCATCTGTCTGTTCTTCGACGATCCCGTCGTTGAAATCGAGAATATATCGTATTTTATCGGCTGCTAATCCGTGTTTCGAATCTACACTCCAAGTCTCGATTTGGTTTGCGCTTTCGCGCAGGCGGTAGATTGTTCGAGAGATGGGAGGGCTGCATCCTTCGCACTGGGTGATGCAGAGATACTCGAGATCTGAAGTTGTATCTGTTGAGAAGCGGGGATGAAATGAGCTCGAGCTCGAGCTTCTGGGGGATGATTCAAGAGATTCGGTCTTCGCGTTGAAGTCCTTCCAGTTTCCTTGCAGGCCACGAAAAGTCGATTTCGCGAAAATGGCCTGTCCGTCCCGGGATTCTTGGAGTGTTTTTTGCAGCTTTTGCATGGCTTTCTCGGCTTCGATGATGTCGCACCGTGAATCGATGTAGCGAGCTGGACTCACCATTCCTTCTCTTTCACCCCATGACAGGTTTATTTTCTGAAGCCCGAGTTTTCGAGAGGTTTCTTCCATTAAACCGGGATAGTCACTGAAGAAATTTTGGGGGACGGATGATGGGTTTTTTTCCATCATATTCCTTAATTCTTCCATAAAAGCACGGAGTTTGGAAGAATTATCCTCATCTATCTCTTCACCATCATGAATAGGAGAAGAAAGCTCTTTGCTTTGTGCCCCCCATTTCGACGCGATCACGCGCGCTTGACTCTCCAAAATTCCCCAATATGAACCGTCGAAAAATCCCATGAGTGCTAGGTTACTCGGAGAATCTCGAGAGCTGCTCATACAATCTTCACTTAGCAGTAAAGGAAGACGGGGATAAGAGGCATTGTAGCCTAAACTCTCTTTAATCTCATCTGGGAGGAACTTCAGCGCGGGAGAGGTGGAAAATCCCGTCGCGGATACGACGGCTGCGATGTCTTCGATTTTGATTTGCTCGGATTGTGATTCAATGGTTGCGAGCATTAAGTTTTTATTTTGCTTTCGTATATTAGATATTGTTGCATGAGAAGATAATAGAGTTGACTCACTGATTGCTTTTCAAGCTGAGTGATCCGACCAAGTACTTGCTTAATCGCACCAGACCTGATGAATTCCGCATACTTGTCACCTACAACCGCATACGGAGCTCCCAAATCAACTTCATCGCTCTTTTTCGATCCATCGTCATTTTCTACATCCACTGACCCAGACATAAGCATGTTAAGCGTATCCCTCAACTTCTTCCTCTTCTCCGGATTCGAAAGTCCAAAAGTAAATGAAATTGGTCTATTCGGCCGCGAAGAAAGATCATAGAGACGCGAATCCAATTGCACAAATGAAGGGATTTTTTCATTCCCGCTGCGAACGAATGACGGTATGGAAACGAGGGGGTGAGGCATCACGTGTATGATTTCCGGCGAGGAAGTCCCAGTCCCAGTCCCAGTTCCAGAAGGTGAATACTGCGCGTTGGATATGTGCATGGCGATCAGAGATGCTACTTCGGCGCCGGAATGGGAGCCTCCGACCACGAGAATTTTTCCTGGTAACGATTGTGAATTGGTAGGTGAGAGATCGGAAAGTTGCCGGTATTGGGAGCTGTGGAGGATGGTAGATGGTTGGCTTTCTTGTTTTGGAATCAGGTTGGTGCATGGAAATGGGATTTTTCTGGCTTGGGAAAAAAATCCAGATGCGATGATCAGGTAGTCGAATATCTCAATCTTTTCGATGGGGGTACCTCCTTCGAGCGCGATGCTTGTGATTTTCCATTTCTTGGTCTCCGTATCTGGAGAAGTTTGGATGTACTCAATCACTTTGACGTAGGTTTGGAAAGCGATGGTTCCAGGTGGAATATATCTCGCAGCATATTCCTTCAAGTATCGATGGACTTGCCACGCTTTAGGATATATAGTGGCTGGAGATTGCATTTCTACCGAATCCCAGGCAAGATCAGAGAAACAGACGGTGAATTGCGAAAGATTGGTATGCATTTCAGGATTCATGATTCCATTGGGATTTGATTCCACAGCCCAGAGACCGCCAACGTCGGTCCCCTGCTCGAATACTCTGACTTTGAAGATGGAATCTTGAGAAGATGACTTGAGGAGTGTTTTGGCGGCAACAAGACCTGCTGGGCCGGCCCCAATAATTGCGACGGTCACCATGGTGTTTTGCGATGTTGCTGTGTGTGTCGAACTTTCAGGACTCATTTACTGCATCGATGTTGTACTTGAACTCGATGAAACTAGTAGGGTCTAGGTACACTATAAATACATACGGGACTTTTGTGGGACACACCAACTGTTGCATTCCTGACTTATCACCATAATTTGATTGGCTATGTAACATAGTTCGCTCGATATGATTGATTCTTTGGGGAATGGATCTCTGTTTGCGTTGGTAATTTCGGCTACGATCATCACGAACTACCGAGAAATTATATCTGGACTGCTGCATATTATGGGTAATATATAAACATGACTATATTCCATGGTACGGAGACTTCAAATATACTATCTCTCAAATACAGCTAAATTATAATTTCGTGTTTCAATCCTCATGAGCCATCATTGCCAAAAGCACAAACACGTGTTTCCAAAAAGTACAAGCAATTATATTCTACAAGCGTGCATCTCGGCGTTCAATCAAACAGCATGCAGATCCGCGTGGTGTCCCAGCACAGATCGAGTAGAAGCCAGACTATACGCACTCATATCATCCATTTCATGGGGTCTTGAAGAGTTGCCGGACTTAGTTTTCCGAGTGCTCCTCGTTCCATGCGTTCCCTGGTATGAAGTCGAAGGATCGATCTTTTTTCGAAAAAGTAATGTTCGATAGGGCGGCAGTGCGCACACCATTACGGCAATGGTGGGTTCGCAAAGAGCCCAGACTGCATTGGCATTGGGGAATGAGCTTGTATAGCTTCCGACGGTGTAGATGGTTCGCAGGACGTCGAAAAGTATGTCGATGATCACTAGGCCGGCGATAGCTGCCACACCTAGTTTCCGAGATGTGGGCATGTGCATCGCGCGTAGCATCCCTAAAGGTAATGTCATCGCTGGTGGAAGACTTTGTTAGCTGTGTTGATCGAAAATGCTGGACTTTTGACTCACTCAAAATATCTCCCACTGTGTTGAGAACACACCATAAAGTTTCAAGGCCAATGATGAGATCCTCAGATATGGTATTGCATGCTTCTTCAGACTTGTTAGTTGAACTCAAAATTACCAGATGGGAAAATAATACCAAGATCTTCAAGTTGACTGGGAGTTTTACATGACCAAAAAATGGCGAAGAAGGTTGCGAGAAACGAAATTCCAGTGTAGATTGCGACCGCTATCCACCATTTTCGAAAGGCAATAGATACCGAGAATAGAGCCCAGTAAAGAGCCAAGAAAGATGCTTTCACAAGGTATATGGTTACCCAAAAGAAAACAATGTTGACGATGCCCACGTTTTGTGCATACATCAACTGATCGTCACTGGGAAGATATCCTCCGAGACCAAGTGCATATAGTTGGTAGTTATATTGGATAGGCAGGTAAACCTGATATGTGATGGCAAAAGCAAGTAAGGATCCAAGAGCCAATGCATTAAAGACATCATCTAGATGCAAACTCTTTCCTTTTTGCCATCTAATGTAGAAACGGCCAAATGTAAGTACAGTCGAGATACTGAATAGGGTCCATGCCAGCGCCTGCCAATACGATTAGCGTTGCGTACTCAAAGGATCAACTTAGGATGCGGCTACTATACATTCAGATTCTCGAGTGGAACAACAAGAACCATAGCTCTGGGTTTCGGCTATGGATGTAATGTATATGCAAAGTTATGAGGGCGGAGTACGACTCCAGATTTCATAAATGAGGTGTCGACGAACTTAGCCAGTGTGCGTGTGAGGTCAATATGCTTCCTTGTGGGAACTGAGCGCTCCCTCATCTTCTTAACTCCATCTTACAATCACGGGGGTAAGAAAGGTACCGCCTGTTGCCTCCCTCGTCCTGCTGCAAAACAATCTTCAACAAATTTGAATAATATCCTGCAATTTCTTTCCCGTTCTTCAGTGTGCATCATTTTTGTGTGATATCGGCCCTAGCCTGCATTCTAAATTTGACAATTGATGCAAGGAAACGGTAATCTATGCTTACAATATAAAAAGGACTCAACGCAAAGATGGGGGCCGAGGGGTAGTAAACCAGACCTGTGCCGTTTGTTTGAATGACTTCTAATATTCCGGCAGATCTACACCTGGAGCTACCTCTTTTTTTCCAAGCTTGAACAAGTAAGTGTTTCTGTCACATCTAGCTGCAAAATATCCATGTACTGTGCCGCTCAATTGAATTTGAGTGGCGCGCTATATTCCAGACATACGAATTGTGGATGTCGAGGATCTGCTGATAATTCTTTGTTTGGAAGGTCATGTTTTTGGGGGCCGGAGATGATCTATCTCGAAACGAGATGCGCTCACCAGCAGCCATTCAACACGCAACCCCATATTTGAGAATATTTCAGCAAGAAAGCCATTAATTGGGTATGTATACACGGCTTTAGAGTAAGACGTAGTCGGGACAATACTTTTTGAGTTGTAACTCCGAAACGAGCACGTGCCACCTGCGACATTGTTATCTGCACCCACCAGGGTTGAGGCCGGAGAAGCCAGAATTTGCACCATTCGCGAGCTTGGGCAAGGATCTCCCATCTTTGTAGAAATTCGTTAATTACCTAGGATGTACAAAGATCATTCTTTGACTTGATTGGGTGCCCGCAGATGGTGTTATCAAAATTCTAGCGCCCGTCGAGCCATCAAAATTGTCACCAAAGCTCAGACTATTCGTGCCGACAATTCCAGCTTCCTATTGAAGGAGGATCGCTAATGACGGATGGGCAGATTCCGAATGCCCTGTTCGAGCACGCAAGGATTGCAAAGATCTGTGGAACCTAAGGTTTCATGCACAAACGGTCCGTACCGTCCAAGGTAAAGTCCTATGTACAGAGCAGAAAGTGCGCGGTGCTTCTCAGAGTGAAAGAACATCTGAATGTGTGTACGTAGCAGTCTTTTAGTGGTGGTTTGATGGCCATCCATCGGCGAGAGGATCATATGGAGGTTCCTCATACTCCATTACAGAACCGTCCTTAGGCTTTTCAAAGTACATTTTAGGTAGGTTAGAGCCATCGAGGGCATTGTCCATGACATATTGTTTGACAGCTTCAAAACTTCGACATTGCCTTGCCGTATTGAAGTTGGGATGCGGAGCATCGTGGCCTTTCAGCCAGTTATATGTGACTAGATGTACATCGGCATCGCACATTAATTTTTGACGCAACATATCCACGCAGTGATCTGAAGGTTCATTGTATGTTAGCATAAAGATGAAGAACCAACTGTCCAAGTAAGGCAGGAGCACCCACCCATATGGTCGTGCCACTCTTGATCATTGGATCCGATTTTTCTTGCGGCCTCCTTATAATAATCTGGATATGTATGTCGCCACAGTGATTCCTGGATTCAATCGCTAAGTAATGTTATTTGTTAGAACGGGTGAGTATAACTAACTTACCAAGCAATGCAGTTGATGAATAGCTTCCACGAAAGCTAGTCTGCCACCTCCATATTCGGCTGGAACCTTTACGGCGTTTTTGGAAGTATTTAGCTTCCCGAAAGTCTCCTCTGATATGCTGATTGCGCCATCTATCATCATATGTCAGACTCAAAGAAGGAGATTTATGTGGAGGTCTTACAGTCTGTCAATTCGGCCCATGCGGCATCAACAGCTGGCGATGGAGGCCCTTTGTAAGGAGATGAGGATCGATTGAAACTACCAACCAAGCGCTCAAAGTGATGAGTGTCGGGAACAGAGTCCATGGTAATAGCTGTGATTAGTTAGCACGGGGCACATGAACGATAGCAATTCCAAGTCGCACTTACTCCATTGGAGTCTATCCTCTACGCAAATCGCAGGTAAAGACTTTTGTATGAGAAGAGTCTTTATAAGGAGTCCCAGTGATGTAGATAGCAGGGCTAGATGCAAGACCCATGGTAAAACTCTCCGAAAGACGACATTTCGTCCCCCGCATTTCTTTTGAAATTTGGACGTCTTATGATGCTGCAATTCGGCCAGACTTTGTGTAGCTTCTTCATCACCACAACGAGCTTCGTCCGAAGAATCAAGGAGGTTTTCTCTTTCCATTTTATCGCACCTGAATTGTAAAAGTAAAGAAAATGACTAAAATATGAGTTGAGACTTAAAAATCAAATGACCAGTAACCGGCAACTGTGTTCAAGCCGGAAAATTTCCTCGGACGGATCAGAACAACTTGATGTAGTACATGATAGCAAAACAGTGTTCGAGAAGATAATGAGCTTTGCAGCGTATGTCATTGATCAAAAACATGGGGTATGAAGGTAGCGAGAAAGCCAAGAATGCTTATCGTTATACAGACTCGAGTTTCCTCTTGCGGCGGTTCTGTACATAGGTAATGAATATCAAGACCGGAATTTGGTCCGGACCGATAAATTCTTATCATCACTCACAGTTATCGGCCCCACAGCGTCTTTGCCACTTGGTAGATGCTATGGTATCCGACCGTCTAGTTCAGTGCAGATTTCCATTGTTGGATATTTTCCGTCCACATATTGACATGAATTTATGAGGGGCAAGAAATATTTTGGATAGGAGTGCTTCGCAATGAACTCCAGACCTGCTACGTGAGCAGCTAAAAGTAAAAGCCAAGAAGATTGCGAGGCCATAACTTCCACCTGTGGTTTGAACCCTGGTGGGGTTGAGTCGGGTTGATACCTCCATCAGTCCTGGTACGAGTATCGCCATGTAGCATATCGACGCGCTGTAATCGAGTTCAAGTTTCGTGGGGTCTTATTGGATAACTGACCAGCCAGCTTGGTATAGGAACGCAAACCCATAGATATATAAAGAACGATCATATTCGGTTTCTTGTGCACTTCGAAACATCAAAACATTACACATAACAAGCCGGTTCTCAATCCTTCCTCACCCCATTCTCACGCCAATTTCGAAGTCCAAATATACCCAAGTCTTTCACAATGCAGTTCGCGTTCGTAATTAGCCTCTTTGCCATTGCCCCGGCAGTTTTGGGTGCTCCTATCTTGACGAAAGGTACATGTCTGCTGGCTATCACTGATTTCGAGTCATCGACGCGTTGCTAACACATTAAAGACGAGGCCGCACCAGCTCAACTTAAAAGCAGAATTCCTGCCCCAAGCGAGCGAGTTTCGAGTATGATCTTGGCCTACAACGACGATTTGTCTGTGCCGGAATCGGCAGATGTGACCCCTAGGGCGGCCGTTGCGAGCGACAAGGTTTTGAGCATGATCCTTGCCTATAATGATGATTTGTCCGATGCGGATAAATAGATTTTGACGATCCAGAGAGTGAGATGCGTGGAGGCGAAGCGAAACTTACGATTGATTGGTTGTTCGTGGTTAGGTTTGAATTGGTTGGATGCTTCGGCAAAATTATCGTGATCTTGATTTGTAATTCAATCTAGAACTTTGCGGTACATATCACACCATATATGGAAGTTAGAAACTACAGGCATCTTCAACCACAATAAGTCCAACGGTTACATCTGACATAACTTTCTCCGCACCAATTGTATTCCTATACGTAACGTTCAAACGGTATCTATCAGTACTGGTTATTCAAATTTTTTTGATTGGCTCATTGGGTTACCTTAAAAGATACCAAGATAGATCAGAAACCAGATGTTAGTTCATACATCGCAGATTATAATGCTTATGTTACTATACGTCTGCGCTAGGTATCGTATTCATAATATATCCAGCATTCCAGCAGATTGTTAAGAGTATGTCCAATCTTTTAGGGCGAAAGAAATTATTCTGTTTTTCTGTCAAAAAATTCTATAGCATATTGCCATCTTTTGTTTTGATTCACTACACTCATCCTGTACAGAGGCTTAATGGCAACTATTAGCCATGATAAGTCCCTAGCCAGAGCTCAAGTGATAAATCGTTCTTGGCCGGCTTTTCTTGATACATCAAAATGGTCCGTGGATATTCTCCAGCTTGTGGGAATTGCGGCAGCGATTGGTGCTGGAACAGCACGGCCACTAATGCCCCTGATTTTTGGAGGTTTAGCAAACAAATTTAACAATTTCCAAGATGCTTCTGCCCTGAAAGAAACTGTTGATTCTGAAGTTCTGTACTTGTTGTACCTTTTTATTGGTCAATGGTTTCTTACCTGTGTTTATGGTATTTTACTATCAATATCTGCAATGAATCGTTCCAGGAGACTCAGAGCATCGTATCTGAAGTCAGCTATCCATCAAGATACGGGACTAGTAAGCCAAGGAAAAGTTGCCGACAATTTTGCTACGAGCATTAATAGTATTGAGGATGCATTGGCTGAGAAACTTGGGGTTGTCATGCAGGCAGGTTCAACTGTCATTGTTTCCCTGATCATTGCCTTTGTACACAGTTGGCAGCTCACTTTGGTCCTTTTCTCTACAATTGTGCTTCTCTTCATTAGTAACTTTGGTACCGCTGCTCTGGATACACGCTTCGAGCAGAAAATCCAGCAAATTGAGGAAAGCGCTGCAAATTTGGCGGAAGAAGTGTTCAACGGTATACGTATGGTCATGGCCTGTGTTGCAGAATCGAAGCTGGTTGATGACTACACCGCGATTCTCGAAGCTGCTAGGATAAAAAGAATGCAGAAGAGTCCCATACTTGCAGTGCAGTTCTCGATGAGCTACTTTGCTCTACTCTCTTCATATGCTCTCGCATTTTGGTATGGAAGCATTCTATTAGACCAGGGGAAGATTTCCAGCGGTGGGACAATCGTCATGTATGTTCAATTGTAGGCCGACTCTCTTTGTTTTCACTAACTTTATTAACAGTGTGATTCTTTCTATCAATCAAGGGACAAATGGAATGAGGAAGATTCTGCCAATCTACGGAATTCTCTCCAAGGCGAGAGCAGCCTCAGTAAATCTGAATAAAGTGATCAGCAGCACACCAACTGTTAACTCTCTTAAAAGTGGCGACTTAGTACTGGAAAATATCAAGGGTGAGATCGAATTGCATGATATCTCTTACTTTTATCCATCCAGGCCTTCTGTCAATGTTCTTGATCACTTGAAAATCCGCTTTGAGGCTGGTAAGATGACAGCACTAGTTGGCACCAGTGGCTCTGGAAAAAGCACTATCGTTGGCCTAATTGAGAGATGGTATGAGCCTACACAAGGCACCGTCTCGATTGATGGATTTGGTATTAATGAGCTGAACGTAAAATCATTGCGAAGTAAGATTGGATTAGTGCAGCAGGTATGTCGCTTGTTCTTTAACGAGACTGGTTGAAAGTTTCTAATCGCTCGATAAGGAAGTCACACTCTTCAACGATAGTATATTTTATAATGTTGCTTGCGGGCTCTATGGCACGTCCCTCGAAAATTGTTCCGACAAGGACAAGCGAGACTTGGTAGTGAAGAGCTGCATGAATGTCGGAGCACACGACTTCATTGAAAGTTTACCCGACGGGTATGATACCAAAGTGGGAGATAAGGGGAATCTTCTCAGTGGTGGCCAAAAACAGCGCATCAGTATAGCCCGAGCAATAATATCATCTCCGCAAATTTTGATCTTTGACGAGGCAACGTCAGGCTTGGACATAGAATCAGAGCGGATCGTAGAGGCAGCGATAAAAAAGGTCTCGATAGGTATGACGAGTATTATTATAACACACAAACTATCCCTTGTTCAAAAAGCGGACCAGATCGTATTGTTAAAAAAAGGGACTGTGCTCGAAAGCGGCACACATCAATCTTTACTGGCAATTAACGGTAAATATGCCCAACTCGATGAGGCGCAACGGCTAGACGAGACAATCCAATACACCGATCAGCCACTTGAAAAATCTGAAATTCAAGAAGAAAACAAAATCGATGCAACCAAGTTGCAACTTGATGAGACGGCGCAACCAAGGAAAACTTTTGACGGCATGTCCACCCCTCTGACGCTGGATCCGCCAAGGTCTTCATCATTCCAATCTCTTTGGACAAGCCTACTGGACCATCGAGTACTCATGCAACTTTTTGTAGCGGTAGTGCCTACATGTGTGATTGCAGGCGGCGTATACCCAGCCCAAGCAATTCTTTTTGGCCATAGTGTTTCCAGGCTTGGAAAATTCGACTCCAACATTCAGAAGACAGAAAACTTTTGGTCTCTCATGTGGTTTGTAGTTGCTATCGGAGTCATTATTGCCTTTTTCTTGATGGGTACCATTTCTTCAATAATGGGAACTACCACGAAGTTCTATTACCAAACTGTGTATTTCAAATCCATGATACGGCAGGATCTTCTTTTCTTTGACAAGGAACAAAATTCGAAAGGCACTCTTGTAGCATCTCTCTCATTGCATATGAGCCACATTCAGATATTGTTTACAGTTCTGGGGACTCTTTTAGTGGCTTTGGTAAATTTAACATCGTGCAGCATTTTGGCACTAGTAGTTTCATGGCGACTGGCGCTGGTGGGTTTGTTTGGCAGTGTGCCTGTTATTCTTTTGGCCGGTTATCTGCGAGTTCATTCAGCCTCTGCAAAGAGTAAAACACTTTCTGGGCCCCTACTTAACAGTGCACAATATGCGTCAGAAGTGATCGGAGCAGTACGAACTGTGGCAGCTTTGACCATGGAGGACGAAGTTTGTCTTCAACTAGACAAGAGAATGCGAGAATCTCTTCCGGTCTTCTACAAGAATATTCTAGTAACAATGCCGCTATTTGCATTTTCGGAGAGTGGAGCTTTTCTTGGTAAATCCATCTCTTGATTCTGTATACTACTTTGATTAACGCTCTTTTTATATAGGTATGGCTTTGATATTCTGGTACGGAGGTAATCTACTGGCCAATGGCAAGCTGGAAACTGTTAAACTATGGATTGTTTTCTTGGCGATATTGTCCGGTGGAGAGGGTGCAGCTGAATTTTTCGCAAGTTCTAGTAGTAAGTATTCCAACGCATTCAAGAATCAATCAGCTCATGAAAATCTAGGCATATCACAAGCAGGCCATTCCATTAACAAAATTCTCGACTTAAGATCAAAAGCAGCTTCCATACCTGACGGAACCACATCTCAGGAACAGAATTACGATGGCGAGAAAATTGGAAACGCTCCAGTGTCTATCGAATTTCAAGGCGTCGAATTTAGCTATCCAAACTCTTCACAGCATTCAGTTCTGAAAGAGATTAATTTTATGATTGAACCAGGCCAAAATCTAGCGATTGTTGGCCCCTCAGGTTCTGGAAAGTCTACCATCATTGCCTTACTCGAGAAGTTTTACACAATTAACAATGGATCAATTCTCATCAATTCATCTTCCTTGGAAGATATTGATACCCAGTATCATCGCAGTCAGACGGGTTTAGTCTCTCAAAACACCATTTTGTTCGAAGGTACCCTTCGAGATAATATTCTTCTTGGTGTTCGTGATTTGTCTTCGATTGATGATCGTCTCGAAAATGCTGCAAAAGATGCAAATATACATGAATTCATCATTTCTCTACCAGAAGGTTACAATACACAATGTGGAGAGAAAGGTTTTGGTTTCAGCGGAGGTCAAAGGCAGCGAATAGCACTTGCTCGAGCACTCGTACGCCAACCCAGAATTTTGTTGTTAGATGAGGCGACCAGTGCGCTTGACTCTCTGAGTGAAAAGGAAGTACTCGATGCTTTGAACCGAATTTCAGGTCAGACTACCACGATCACAGTGGCACACAGACTAGCGACCATTAGGAAGGCGGATTGTATTTTAGTACTCGTGAAGGGAAGAATTGTTGAGAGAGGCACACACCTAGAATTAATGGAGCTGAGAGGGACTTATTGGGCTATGAATCAGGCACAGGCTTTGGATAAGGACTTATAGATTTCACAATTCTGTTACATCTTTTCTGTAGAAATTATTCTGTTAGTTTCCAAGTATGTGATGGTTCTGAGAACTTTGTGATATTATGTATGCTCATCGTGCAAGCCAATGTGTACTAAGCCTCAGAAGTCAGGTTACAATCTATACCTTCTGCTCCAATGATACTAGTTAGGCTCTACTTATGCCTCTGCAGCTGAGGCTATCTACATCTGTTTCCTCATACGACCCGATATTAATGGTGAGATTACTTCAATGTTTCTATTTTCCAGTCTTTTAGTCCTGCAAATATTTTGAACCAACGGTATTCACTCTCTATATATCTGAGATATGCTAAGTATGTAAAGATACTCTGTATACATATGGACAACTTCAATCGTGTGACTGCAGAAGCTATCGACCTTGTACTTCAGTTTATGTGCTTTCTCTTTTCGGTTAAGAAAGGGATATCAATATCTGAAACCACCAGCAAGATTGCATACTAACAGTACGGTACTAACATCACATTGCCAGCGGCTTAATTACACCTACACTTAATCTGAAGATTAAAAACCTCACGATGTCCTCAGTATGTACTTTCATGCTGCCAAATCCTGATCATTCTCGTGATCCTCATCCATTTCATTACGTCATCGATGCTCATACAGATGCCTGATACCCGCACAATGACGTTTGAATTATAAGTCTTTCTACTCCAAACTATAAATCTATCTGGGCTGAAACTCAGATTTCAATAATCAACATAGAAGTCGCGATGATCATTTCTAAGCACAAGATAGAATCCGAATTTTCGTAAGTCTATTGATCTTCATGGCAGTTCCTTACGTCAAAATATTGAATTATACAAAGATCATCACGCGTACTTCGTTTGAAGGGACTTTCTAGCGGATCTCGATATCTAGCAGATATTTATATCTTCAGATCTACTTCAATTTCGTAATGACATGTGCATAGGTAGACACTAACGCCCGCTTCGAAGCGCATACCCATTGCTAGTTGTAGTATTCTTCGGGTGAATCCGTAGGGCTGTCTAAAATTTGAGATATTAAGTTTTGACATTTTCTGTAAGTCATTCTTGTACGATAGGATAATCATCAATAATTCCTGTTGAGGTTAGATTTGCTGTTCTCAATGAAGATCATTGAGTTTCGGGGCCGCGTGGTAGGGCTGGTGTCATGTACTTTTAGGTTTCTAACGGGATTGTCGGCTGTCAATCATTTAGTGTGATGGACTGCTAGCGCGACGATTTTTTTAGCACCTAGGCACTGTTGACTCATAATAATGTGGGGGCAAAGTAGCACCATCAAATTTTGTATTATGATAGTTGCGAATGAATTGAACATCTCAAATGAATTCAAGATCTCATGCTTGGACAATATTTTACATTGCTTCAATATCCGAATTAAATTCAGTCTCTTAGGTAGTTCGAATATTTCAAACCAGTACAGTATTTCATAGGGATCCAATGTCTATATTGAATTGAGACTCTTACACAGTTTGAATGTTCCAAATCAGTACAGCGTTTGATAGGTAATCAATTTTTACATAGACTTCAGCCCCTCATGCACTTTAAATGTTCTAAAGTAGTACGGAATTTCATAGCCATTCGATGTCCAGATCGACTTCAGCTTTTTATGTAGATCAAATCTCCCAAAATAGTACAGTATTTCATAGGGCTTCAAGGTCTGGATCAAATTCAATCTTTTTACATATATCTACCATTCTAAAGCAGTACAACATCTCATAGTCATTCGATGTCTAGACTGAATTCAGTTTTTCATGGAGATCAAATATCGTAAAGTGGTAGATCATTTCATAGTACTTCAATATCTCAAATCAACTCATGATGTCAAATAAGCTAGTTACCCGAGCCGGATCGACACATTAAGCTTTTCTCATGATCTACATTTAGTCTGTAGATCTAGCGCGGGGCTCCAACGATCAGAATTTTTGCCCTAAATTAGCGACATCATGAACGTTAGCTTTGGATTAGCGCCCATCAAAATCCGGACAAATGGAGACCTAGATGGCCAAATTTGTCTATATAAAGAGCTCTTCCCTCTCAATTGATCCTCTTTTCTTCTTCGTACGAAAACGATTAACTACTTTTACAATCAAACTTTCAAGCTCACATTCAAACATTCAACCATTCACCTCGTCCACTCCATCTTTCACCATCACCACCACGCCAACCACGCCAACCAACACCAACACCAACACCAACACCAACACAACCAATCCCACAATGCCTTCCATGGAGACATTCAACTTCGACCGATACGCTTCGGTCTACTTTGCCTGGGCCAAGCCCAAGGCCCCAAAACAACATCCAGCTACGTGGCATCATCCCTATTCCCCATGTTTCGATTACCCTAACGTTGCAGGTAATCTTTGCGGGTCATCAGTCCTCCCAGTAGGATTCAGACCCTTGTGGCTCTTCGGGGGCATGAAGGCAGAGCTCGCGGGATGGCTCTGCGAGGTGGACTAATCCCCCACCTCTCCTTCTCTTACGACACTCTTCTGTCTTTTTTCTTCTGCTAACAGAAGATACATACGTACCAAAAAAACGCCATCCCGCACCAAAAAAAATTCAAAATAAAAAACAATCACCAAAAAATTTCCTTTGTTCTTATCGGCGCCCGGAGTTTTTCCTTTTTTTCCCTTTTTTCCTTTTTTTCCTTACCTTCATTTATCTCACCGGGCTCTTTCCTTTCTTTCATACCAAAAAACCTTTACAAACAAAAAATCACACCGTGGATCCCCTTCCACCAGCGAATCTAATTTATTTACCTTTTGCTTTTTTTCCTTTCACGGAGCCCCTCCGGGCTCCTCTAGCGATATTTTCCACTTAACCATTTTTTTCTCCCTCCATGGACATTTCCGGCTCCATTAGCGATATTTTTCCACCTAACCATCCTTTTTTTCCCAAGGAGCCCCTCTAGGCTCCTCTAGCGATATATCCCCACCCATCCTCTTTTTTTTTCCCACATGGCCCCCTCCGGGGCCATCAGCGCCACTCCCTCACCCACTCCCATTTTTTCAAGGACAAGATAAGTATCCCTCTCCGCTAACTGCTAATTCGTCAATAGGGCGGCTGGCTTGATCACACCTCCCCGTTGGTGCCAGCTGGAAATTCTCAAATGAGAAGCTAAGTGATCACGAATCGAATCGACACGAACGAACATTTTCACCCTTTTCACCCTCTGCGTATTTGTGAGTTTCTTTCTCTCCCCTTTGTCAATTTGGTGGAAATGTGCTAATAATCCACGCATATCCAATTTTTCGCGAACTGCCGAGAAAATCCCCATGCCAAGACTCCTAGACACATTTTCTCCGCCGCAGAGGGTCAAATTCTACGCCCCTCTTATTTAACATGCAGAGAGCTCCATATTCTACAAATTTGACTTCTCCTCACCCCATTTTCACAAAAAATCATGCTAACAATCCACGCACATCCGATCCCCCAGAACTAGCGAGATAACCACCATTCTAGGATTCATTCTGTGGAAAATCATTTTCTGTAGCGCACAGAGTCACACATTCTATCCTCTAAATCACACGCAGAAAGTTCTGCATTTTAAAAAAAATCCTGCGCCCTCTAATTCCCGAGTCCAAGCACCCCAAAAGTTTATGCAATGCACAATGGAGTGAAAATCCCCATGCCAAGATTTCTCCGCAGAGTATTTTTGTACCTACTGGAGAAAAGCAAGTGGTATCTTAAGATTCTATATCTATCTAGACACGATGTGATCACATAGACTGTGGAGAAGAGATCACTATGATCGTACTCTCTCGTGGATAAATTCTCTCTACAGAGCATTATTCTTTTGCTCTGTGCAATTTAAAAGCTGATGGGACATTCGGTGCCAAGAGTATTAGCATCTCCCAAACTGAAATACCTAGGATATCTCAATTATCGGCTGTAGTGCGTCATCAAACTACTTAGTAAGTGGTTAAGCGAGAATTTAAGAAGATCGGTTCGTTCTCCAGTCAATTGATCATACCTACTTAGTGAGGAGTATGTATATATCATTTAACTACATACTGCGGAACAATCGTCTCGGAGGTATACTACTATTGAGGTGTTTGATTGATAAAATGTCTTGTAAACAATGTATTGCATATAGTCTATCCATTGATTCTATTCCATCTAATTCATACGCAAGATCTCTATTCATGACCCTTTATCATCTCCATCTCTCCAAATACCTGGTTGAACTCCTCTCTCGACCACAAACGCCAAAATCAATCGTGGTCCACACCCAAAACTATAAATCAAAAGAACCGCCCTAATGAAACGTAATTGCCCCCAAAGAAACACCTCTCTAAAAACCAGCCACCAGGAGCCTAAGTATGCAGACGACTAAGTAAGTAGTATCCCACGTTATGCTCCTCACAATTTCGACTCCGTGCCCGCGGCAACCTCATTTGTCATAACCACATCCGCGGGTTCTACATCAATGCTTTTCTCACCATTTCCCTCTTCCTTTCCAACCTCAACTTGTTTTCCATCCAGTTTTTTGTCCGTGACTTCTGATTCCTCTCCCTCATCCAGCTTTCCTGTCCCCGCATTGTCATAAACACTCAACCAATTCCACCCTCTGACTCCCCCATCTTTTCCAAAGATCTTCAAATCATTATCTGTCTCCTCTTCTCCTCCTTCCAACTCCAAATCTTCTTTACAAGTTTTTCCTACTTCTACCCCTCTTTCCCTAAGTAGTTGCATAATTGCTCTAACATTCAATTTCATAATCCTTTCTGGTTCCTCTGCTGCGAATACTTTTTTCGTAACCCATGGGAAAAGGACACCGAAATCTGACTGACTAAGATGCGCACTCGAAGTAGGATAATAGAAATGTGGTTCTGATTGTCCATCACTGGATGGATTATGAGAAGATGGGTCGGCAGAAAGAAGTCGTTTAGTAGCGTTGAAATGTTCAGTCCATTTGTAGAAGGCTTGGGATTCGACGGCAAGGATTGCGGAACCACCAGGTCCAGAGGGAGCGTACGATGGAAGAGGATGATCCCATAACCAGCGGGTTGCTTTGGAGCGAAGAGGGAAACACCAACAATCTAGAAGTACGATTGGATTGTTCGGTGTGATTTGAGAGCATATGGGAGAATTTGGAGATGGTTCATAAACCGGTTTGTAAGATTTTGGAGCTGAAGATGCTTCAGGGGAATAGAAGACTGATTTGATGAACTGAACCACTGTTGCTGCTCCAAAAGAATGACCTGCGAAAGTAATCTCCCCAGGTTCATGAACATTCATTTTATCTTTGAATATTGATAACGAAGTCGAAGATGTATTGAGGTTCGTAATTTGCTTTCCCTCATCCAATTTCAATAAACTGTCATGAATCAACCCCATCTCCCAAAGTCGAATCTTCAATTGTTCATTTCTTCCTTCCTCAACTTCCGGACTCGGTGTATGCGACAATTTGACATAGTCGATCGTTTTCTTGACTTGTTTCTTCGAATGTTTTTCTTTATCCGCCGAAGAATCGGATGGTGGTTCTCGAATGTAGGATATTGGGGTTGAACCATCACGATGCTCTGGTGCAATAACTATCATCCCATGGCTTGCCACTGATCCTACAATATGTGAATACGCATTTCTTGAACCACCCAACCCGTGCGAAAATATCATAACAGGCCATCGATTATTGCTTGTCTTTGGTTGTAAAAGAGGCGCATTCTTGCGAACTGGAATCGTAACATAATGAAGTAGTCTTGGGAAATATCTATTGTGCCCAAAATATCAGCATTTGCCCCTTATCCTCAGAATCACCTTAACTTACGAGATAACCTCTGCCAATGTACTGCCAGCTCCTAGAAACCTCGAATATGCACTTATATAATCTCTTTGGGGCGCGGGTATCCAATTCACACTCTTTGCCTTATGTTTCGTTTCCGTTTCGCATGGGTAAAAGATTCGATATTGAATTGTTGGAATATTTCCTGCATTATTTGGTATTTGGGCTGGAGAGTCGAGTTCTGAGATGGGGATTTCGACATCAATTGTTCCTACTTTATGAGGCCCAGTATATTCTGGAAATCCTGGAATTGGACTTAGTCGTGAGAAGTAGGATGTCATTTGTGGTGGTGGTTGTAATGTTGTTTTGTTTGGAGCAAGTGGCAATCGTAGTCGCAAAGGGAGTTTGATGATATAATGAAGAATGTTGTTAGGAATTGAAGACACTGTTGCGATTTTTAATGAGAAAAAGAGAAAAAGAATATGAATCTATTCAGAGATCTATAAATCTAGATATTTCATCTATGTGATTGACTTCTATATTATGTTAATGTTAACGTGAGCAAAAACTTGGTAAAAATAAATTTATGAGAAAGTTTTGGGCATTATTTTGGAACGGACCGAGGTCTCGTGTGCCCCTTCCCGAAACGTCATAGCAAAAAGTGGCGTATGATGGGAGTGGCGTTACGATATGTTCAGCCACTTGAGAGGATATTTTTAGATGTAAAACAATTCAACAATAATATAGAGAAATGACCTCATCTAGGTACTTTCATACTTTCATACTTTCATTACAGGCACGAGTATAACTCAAGTAGTTACATTGTATGAAAGCAATCATTTCCTCTCAAGAATCTTCTCATTTGCACTTTTTATATAATACACATGTACAATTAATGTCCGGTTCAAGGCAATGCTACTATTCACAAAGACTTCATAGTTATTTCAATTTATAGAGGATTGTAAGTCGAGTGTCGTAATTCGCGATACTTACAATTAGATGTTTCAGTTCTTGATAAGTACATAGATAGATAGTCGTCAGATTCTAGTTTATATCGTCTCGAAGAACAATTTCTTCTAATGCCATTGAAATAAACCAAGGTCGATTAAAACCTAATTATGACTAGTCTGAGAAATATGGTATTGATCGTACATGTAGAAAGATGTTTGTACCACCATACTTCCCAAAACGATTAGACTCGTGGATACCTGCAGGATAGCAAAGAAAAGAACAACAGCAGATATAACTCTTCGCACCCTCAAATCCATTGAAAAGCGCGTTTTCAATAACAAAGCACATCACAATGAGCTTCCTCAGATGGCTTAGGACTGCCGTTTCGCCTTCTGAGCCTTGTGCGACAGTGTCTCAGTACAGCAGTACGACTTCAGCCCACTCACCCACTTCGGATGCAAACACGAACGAAATTAGCCTCGATCAGTGTAGCGCGAAGCTCGACTCTTCCCAAAGCCTAGATAATCAAGCTGTCGCTGATTCAGAACAGCACATAAGTGAAGATATTACCGGTGAACCTACTACGGAGCCCAAGCGCGTCCAAAGCCCAAATCTCCATCTTATGGACAGAGAACATAGTATTCAAGATAATTCCAATCAGCGTACCGCAAACTACAACCCTAGTCATCATGACAAAATTGCCAGAATTGTACTGGCAGGTGATGTCGTTCCTCTTTCCCGGGTCACCGAATACATTAAAAGCTGTAGTGTTCCCGACGCTTAAAAGCATTTCTTCATACAGGAAAGCAAGAGGGTGGTGATGACGGTAATGCTATCGGATGTGCGCCGGGACATACTTGTGGCAAGCCTTCACAGGTTTGAGGAACAAATGAAGTACTATCGAGCAGTCAATATGACAAAGAAAGATGTAGAGGAGCAGAGCCGGAAGTTCTCAAAATCTGCCAAAACGAGCTTTTATTCACAAAGAGTGATGAAACAAGTGGAAGAAAGGCTTGGAGGGACATCTGAGCGAAAAGTTGCCATCCGGAAGTACTTCTACAGCCAACCTGACTACTTCAAGAAAAGCGAATTCAATAGAAATTTTGGAAGATGCTTTATTCTGGGACGCACAGAGCGAGAAGTTTGCCAAGCCTTGAATGCTGAGATGATCGCACGCCGCGTAAAGTAAGACAACCCGTATGACCGTCAGAGGACAAGTCGAGATCCTGAGCTTTTGGCCAGGGATATCATACTGGCCTTGAAGGTACTAAAGAGCAGAAGGACTATCGAAACACCTCAATGCACTTTGTCATTCATGAAATGCTTTGGTGTTAGCATAATGCCATGTGGCTTGCTTGGGCGTTGGAATGGCAGGGAGATCCGCACTGAATCAAGTTTTTTCACAGATGAGCCCTCGAACCAGAGTACCCTCTCTGTTACCATAGATAAGCCAGCTATCGATACCGGTCATGCACTGTCAGTCATTGAACCCTTTACCGGAGCCAAAAGCACGACTATCGACTCGGACAGTGATGAAGAGCTCTTAACAATTACGAAACCAATATCACAGAAGCGTAAATCTGTCATTAAGGAGACTCTGGTAGGAAAGGGCGCGGAGAAAGGAGACGAATTAAGAAGAGAACGGATATCGGCGAGGAATGAAATCGAAAAAGGAGATGACAATGAAAATGAAAGTGAGAGTGAGAACGGGAATGAGAGTATCACTGTGGTTGAAGATAGGAGAGTCATCAAAACTAAAGATTGCAGCAGGGAGGGGGGTGAGAATGAGAGTGTTATCAAGGTGGGAAATGAGAGAGTCATCAAGATTGAAGATGACAGCGAGAGAGAGAAGGAAATCTACAACAAAATCGAAGGAGAGTATGATGACTCCGAGTTCAATGTGGATGAGGAGCTGTATGAAGCCAAGCTGGAACTCTTAAGCCAAGTCTCCAACGAATTGAGCTTACTCAACAGGAAGAAGAGAAAGAAGCAAAAGAAGAAGGAAGATAAAGATAAGTCTGGTAGCAAACGGGTCAAAATGGAGTGATTTGGATAGGAAACTTGGGGGAAGATGTTGAGTCTATCAAGTTGGTTGATGACGCTGTGGTGTGTTTGGTGTTTTGACTTACAAGTCGAGGATATTGTGTGTTCGGCTGCAACTCACAACTCGAGAATATCGTGTGTTCAGTCTCTTGACTCAATCGACGATGTGTTGTGCTTGGTCCTATAAACTAGTCGTGATTTGTGTTTATTATACTGGTAGTCTGTTTTGTTATTCCAATCGAAAGAAACGAATTAATCATAATGAATTATCATCGCTTCGGACCGCTAATCCGTCCCTTGTACCTCGCACTAAGATAACAGATTTCTCGCCCCTCATCAAACTTGGCAGGGGAAAGTCAAGCGATCTATGAATCAGTTTATCTTTATTGTATGGGAATTCTGACTCAAAGTTATAAGTATCAACGACAGCTTTCACAATAAGACAGACGTATCATCATATTGCAGACCATCGTTCTAAGATGATAGAAGGACATCCAACTACTTCGCTTGAGAGTCGATATCTTCCCTGAACAATTGCACTGTTACCAAAGATAGCTCCAGGTACAAATCTATGCATTCTCGAATCTCCACTTTCCCATCTATGCCAAGATGTACCAACCCCGGAGAATAATCCAGGACTCCTAGGATTCAGGAAGAACAATTTCGCAGATAGGAAATTCAAACAGAGAATATAAAAGTACATCTTCTACACAACACCGATGTCTGATATATCGTCTGAAGACATCAATACATCAGAGAGATTATTAATAGACACATTATTCTCGCTGTCTTGTTGTCGAATAAATGTTTCACCATCGCATCCGCATCCGCATCTCACGGCAACGATAATGATCCACGTTGGATTGTCAGTGACATAAAATGACATCATGAATGTTCCACCACCACCAAAAACCAAGGTCGATAAATGTACCTCGTAGTAAGTACTAGGTAAGATGAAGCGATCATGACTTCTATAATACATTAATTCGTGGTAAATATATCAATTGATTTTCTTTTTTATTCTTTCATTCCTGCATTCTTGCATTCTTCATCTTCCTGTCTTTTTCCTCCATCTACGACAGTACCAATATCGTCAATTCAACATGGTAGGTCATCGAAGCCGAGCAACTGGAAATGATAATGCACATGATGCCAAACAAAGTACATATCTCCGCCGAGACTTAGAACAAGGCAGACCGTCAAAAGATAGGAAATACAGATTTCGTGATCATGGACCTTTGGAGCCAGATGATCGAAGACGAGAAGAATTCAAGACCAAATTACTAGATGGAGTGAAAAGTTCGAGTTTGGAGGGCTTCCGCAAGAAGGATGAAGAGGTATGTTATTTTCCACTTTGTTTCATCTTCTCCACCTACTCGAATACACACATCTAAATGTAAATTAAAACATCTCACTAATTCTCCTCACAGCTCAAAGAAATGCCAAAATCCGTCCGCAGTTTTTACGAAGAACAAAATAATCGTCTAGATGACTGGCTCGAAGTCAATGCCCTCGTCCAAGCACTTGCAGATGATATCCTCGAATCCTTCGATCCACGAGATGACAACGGAGATGGAGTCGCAGAAGGAGGTGGTGCATTACAAGACACCCAAGGATTTGTCGAACCTTTCTTACCAGATGCCGAACAAGAGAAACGCCAAAAAGCTCGAAAAAGCGCAAAATGGGCTATCAATATAAATGTGATCGCGAACATCATCTTGCTGGTTGCAAAAGCAGTAGCGGCGTTCTATTCCTCGTCTCTTTCTCTTATTGCTTCGTTGGTGGATTCTGCTCTTGATCTTTTATGTACGGTGATTGTATTCACGACAAATCGGTTGGTACAGTGGCGATTGATGAGCTTGAAACGAAAGTTTCCCGTGGGAAGAAAAAGATTGGAACCAATTGGCATTCTGGTCTTCTCAATCATCATGATTATTTCATTCCTACAAATCCTTCAAGAATCAGCCCAGAAACTCATGGCCAAGGGTCCGCATGAAGCAAAGGAATTACCCGTCATTGCTATTGCGTCAATGGCTGGGACGATTGGTCTCAAGGGACTTATCTGGTTCGGATGTATCAAGATTAAAACTACTCAAGTACAAGCTTTAGCTCAAGGTATGTAGATCTAGGTTTCCAATATATCTCAACATAAAAATACAATTTCACTCACTAACATAAAACAAAGACTGCAAAACTGACGTCGTCTTCAACACTCTCTCCCTCATCTTCCCCTACATTGGTCATGCCGCCAACCTCTGGTGGCTCGACCCTCTCGGCGCCGGACTCCTCTCCCTCTTCATCATCTACGACTGGGCATCCACCTGTCTCGAAAACATCTTCCGCCTCACCGGTTCCGCCGTCGACGATCGTCTCCAGCAAAAACTCACATTCCTCGCGTGGCGCTTTTCCCCGCTCGTCAATGGATACAAAAGTATCACGGCGTATCATGCGGGTGATGGCGTGTGGGTCGAAGTCGATATCTTGTTGTCCGAGGGAACGACGCTCGAGGAGGCCCATGATGTCGCGGAAACGTTGCAGTATTGTTGTGAGGGGCTGCCCGAGGTGGATAGAGCGTTTGTCACGTGTGATTATGCGGTTCAGGGACCGTCTGGGCATGCGATGGAGGGGATTAATTGAGGATGAGGGGTGGGGAGATGGAGTTTCGATGTTTGGAAGGGGATGTGGGGAAGGTGTGATGAATTTGGCATGCTGAATAAAAAAGTTGGAATTGGGATTAAGAAAAAAAAGAAAAGCAAAGAAGAACAGAAGAATTGATAGAAAAATCTGGCAGTTGAATGGAAATCAAGATATAATGATGAGATGGATAAAATGCGTTTTTTTTTTCATATATAGGAACAGGATACTTGGGCTTTTAGGCGCATTCGGGCATGGGGTGGCAGCGGAGTATAGTGTAGATGGCGTTGATCATTTCTAAAGCATTGCATATATAGGATTTTGGCTAGGTACAAGAGAATAAGAATATTAATATATACTCTGCAATAGGGATGTTTGTCAAAAAATAACATTCATTAACTATCGGTACTCTCTATATTTACATCGAAATCTCACAACTCATCTTTTCCATTTTTATCCCCACACCCACAACTCTCTTTCTCCCTATTCTTCTCCTCACCACCATCCAACCCCAGCCCCCTCTTCCAGCTCCAATGTCCCCTCACTCCCTCCCTCCCCCCAATCCACCGTCTCATCTCTCTCACCCCCTGCCCCCTCCACCCCTCACTTCCCCCCAACGCCTCCACCGCCCTCTCCACATACATCCTGGTCTCCCACTCCCTGCCCACCACACTATACGCCAACGCCGCACTGCGATACCCATCCCCAATATGACTCTGCAGTCCCTCCAATCTATACAATTCAATAAGATACAGCGATTTCGAGATGAAATCCACCGGGGGAAAAGGGGATGAGGAATTATATTCGAGAGCGGATTGGAGGGAGAGGATGGTAAGGATGAGATGGTTGGAGTGTTGGCGTTGAGGGACGGGTAGCAGACAGTGTGGACAGGTGCAGTGGAAACCCCAGGAGTGGTGGAGGGCGGAGCGGCGAGATCCGGAGGGGATGAGGGGGTTGGTGTCTGTGGGGGGATATTGTTAGTGTGGAGTTTTGGAATTGCGGATTTCAGTTTGGGAAATCAAGATTTCTGTCTCTGAAATACTCGGAAAAGGAGGATGAGCAAGTGAAGAAAAGGATACATACAAGTAATAGTAATTTCCTCCCCGACCGCAATATCCCTCCCCGCAACTGTATAATGCATCAGTGTTCTTGCGTCGAAATAATAATTCGCATTAGGTCTACAATCGTGATTTAATCGCGCCGTTTCAGGAACCACAATGCTGTGTTCTTGGCCGAGGAAATCTTCGCCAAAGGTGTTGGTATTGAGACGTCCGATGATGCCTTCGCTGTTGTGGAGCTGGCATAGCGGTTCGTGCGCTGCGAGGGAGTAGAGGAGGTTTGAGGTGGAGGGGGGGAGTTGGGTGGCGGAGAGGGAGAAGAGAGATGTGTGATTCTGAGGGGAAGAGGAAGAGGAAGAGTTGTGGGATCGGGGAAATGCGGAGTTGTGATAGATGCCGATGGTGGGATAGGCGAAGAGGATGGTGCCGCGTTTGATGGGGCGGGTGGCTATTACGCCCATGCCTCTGCCGGGAAGTTGGCGGATTTCGAAGGGTGCGGGGTTTGAGGAGTTGTAGAGGGGTTGGAAGGGGAGTGAGGAGGTGAAGCCGGGGAGCGAGGCAATTTTGGAGGCGATCTTTGGGGTGGTGAGGAGAGAGATGCCGCGGCCTGAGGCGAAAGTTGTGGATGTGTAGACGCAGAATTGAGGAGTTTTAGGGGAGGTGGAAGTTATGTTAGAGCACAGGGGTGAGTATTGCCATGGTGAAGGTGTTGATGATGTGGACAAGGTTGTATTGGATTCATTACTGTTGATGGAGAGAAGCTGTGAGGATTCACTTGGGTAATGTTTGTTCCGCGATAATTCGAGATTTGAAGAACACATAGAATTTGCTGACGAGAAAACCGAACTCGAACATTGTGCATGTGATAGAGTATCTAGGATATCGAATGGAACACTTGGTTTCGCATTTGAGAATGCTGTCAATGATGTTATCGCAATGAGTAATGAAAAATGCATTTTGTATGTTTAAGAATCAATCAGCCAATTGAAAAAAGAAAAAGAAAGGTCGAGTACAAAGAGGTATCTGTACATAATGCAAGATAATATATCGAGCTCCTTCATTCAAAACATTTCAAACTGACAATTCGTCGGTCCCGGTGCTGAAGGTCTGTTCTGCCAGTCTCACAGGGCTGAAAAGTATATTTTGTGATAAGTGAAACATCAATGCGGGAACCAAAGAGGGTGACTCTCCATCAAAGGTTTCCGGATGCCCAGACTTTGACAATCAACTGAGCTTTTAGTATCCGTATAATAAAGTTTCATACTGTTTGTTCCCGAATTGGCGAAACTTGAGCCACGTCTTGGATACTGGGAATTCTCATTTTAGAACACTAGCTCTGATTTTCAATGAAAGTTCTCGGAACAAGCTGCCCTCAGTATGTATTTGTTGTCGTTTATATATCAATGCGTAAAGCTTGTTTTTGGATTATGGGGAGAATCGAGACTTTCTCAATCGATTTCAAATCAAGGATGAAGTTTGAGATGAGGAAATGGGGAGACCTGAGACGGTCAAAGCAATACGGGGTGAGAATGACAGAAATCTTGGGGAAAGCATTCTTTCATACTGAATGAGTGTAAATTGTCAAAACTTTCCATGCAAATAGTCTGCCCCCACGGCAGTGGCCCTCGGAGAGCCAGCGGAGCGTCATTTATGATGCAGATAGATACAGAGAGTTCTTAGCATAATGTCTGTTTCTATCTCCCCCACCGATCAACTCTAAAGCTCTTGGAGAGCCAGCGGAGCATCACAGCTAACTCAGCATTTCCATCATGAAGCTTCTTCTGATCAATTGATTGTTCGAAATTGGGAATAAAGGCATTATGTTCAAATTGGTTGCTGGAACACAATCAGTCATTTTATCGAACGGCAATACTTTAACAACTAGGTCAAAGTACAGTAGAGATAGAAAGATAATTTAAATAATAAATGTTTAGGAATCGAAAGACAATGATATTTATAAGGATCGAATTTTGTGTTGGATGGGATGTAATGGGGTGAGATGATATGAGATAGGATACATCAAAATTTGTCAAGATGTTACAGTATCAATTTAAGCTTCCATGATGATACCATTTTCTTTGATTGGGTCACCTAACCTTATATCAACACTCCAAATTCTTACTCATCAATCTTTCTTTATCGAAAGTTGGAATAAACCACCAAACAAATAAATTCCTACGAAACATACGAAAAATACCAATGTATGGTCATTTGATTAAATCAGCAGCCATTTTCCGAAATATTATCAAAACTTCTTATACCACTCAAAATCTCACCTGTACCAGAACAATGACTAGCAACTCCCTACCAGAGTTCCCTCTACCAAAGATTACACCACTTCCTCGATCCCTCTATCCAACAACATTCAATTTTACCCCTTCAGATTTCCATCGACAGGATGAGTCTCCAGATACGGAATGGTATTCTCAACCAAGATTTGTTCAGCACATTGATGATGGCGCTATATCCATGTTGAAACACTACTATTCGACCTTCATCACGCCCAAGTCATCGGTTCTGGATATCTGTTCATCATGGGTTTCGCATTTACCTTCATCACTCAAACCAAGCACTATGATAGGGATCGGGATGAACGAAGCAGAATTACAGAGGAATGAACATCTTACCAAGTATTTTGTCAAAGATTTGAATCTCGATCCAAAATTGGAGGGGGTGGAGAGTGATTCAATGGATGTGGTGATATGTAATGTCTCGGTGGATTATCTAACTCAACCGATTAAAGTTTTTGAGGAGATACATAGAGTGTTGAAGGAGGGAGGGGAAGCTCATATGGCGTTTAGTAATCGATGTTTTCCTACAAAGGTGGTGGGGAAATGGATGAAGATGGATGATGACGAGAGGAGGAAATGGGTGGGAGGATATTTTTGGGCAAGTGGGGGATGGGAGGATGTTGAAGACGTGGTATTGAAGGAGGGGGGTGGGAGTGGATTCTTGGGATTGAGAGGGTATGAAGATCCGGTGTTTGTTGTGAGAGGGAGGAAGATGAGACGGGCATGAGAGGGGGGAGGGAGAGGTGTCTTGATAGGTGCATGTGGGGGATGTAGAAGGCGTGGAGAGTGTAGGTTTGATAGTTATTGCGATAGAGAAGAATCAATAATTATTTTAGGACATGAAGATCTGGTTTTCGTGGTGAGAGGAAGAGGTATGGATAGATGAGGCGGTCTGGGGTGAGGGGCTGTATATCAGTTGATGTTGATAGTGTGAATGGTGTAGCTTAACAAAGCTTCATGATAGAACCTGGATCATAAGATTCAGGAATGAAGACAATTCATCTTGACACACAGGAAGACAAGAAGGAATAGATCCAGTAGAAGCTCTACATACGAAGGGAGTATCGCTAGTATCGGGACCGATACACAATCTAAGAGGTCGAAAATTAAGGAGGATTTAAGAAACCGAATGCTCGATTGTGATTGATGGATTCCCGGGTGAGCTTCGGAAATGGTTCGTTCGTTCGTTCACGTTATCATTTGAAGGCGGGCCAGGGGTTGAAACAAGGATGAAAATTGAGTTTATGATTTGTCTCGATAAATAATAAGATGCACTGTCTCATTGTTTCATCATCTACGTAGGTATTCAAAGATTTCCAATTTAATCCATTCATGTGATGATGCTATTCTGGGTATGAATGTTGGTCGTTGGTTGTTGGGATGGTTGATGGTTGTTGGCAGAGATGTTATGTCAAGGCCAGAATATGTAAAAGACTTATATATAAGGTTAATGGCTCCACGTGCACTTTCCAGCATGTTGGTGATAATAATAAATGCCCAACTGGATTCCTCCACACACACAAAACCACACAAAATCACACAGAACCATAACCTTACACAGCATTTGTCAGACAACATTGACATGACATGAAATGACATGAAATGAAATGACAACAAGATTGGGCTCAATGCATAGAATTCGACGACTTGATCATTTCAAATAATTGTCTGGCTGCACTTTCTCTCCATCTCTTCGTTCCATCATGTTCCACCATGTCTGGATAATGTGCTTACATTGTCGTTATACTGGGCGAGGATTGAACCTTAACCTTGCCTCCGTGAAATCCTTCTCTTCTCATGTTACATTCGCAGGAAGCATGCACAATATTCTATTTTCACACACTGGAATCTGAAATTATTACTTGATGTACCAATCATCAGGTTAGATTGATATAAAATCATGATTCTCTGGGGGCTACGCCACCTCCATAATCCAGCCATACTTGCAATTTCCACCGTTATCGTCTTGTCAATATCGGAAGGGTTCGTCCATTTCTCCAATTTCGTGTGAAAGCTTACACTATGCCTTATGAACTTGACAAAGTTTCACATATATGGATACGAAGATACTGAATCTGTACCAAAATCGATACTTAGTACTTACCAGCAAAAGAAACTTTCGCTTACCACTCGTCGTCGTGCTTTTAATCAATTAGAGTTTGCGAAAGTGGATGGAAAGTCGAGACTTCGATCGATTCGGAATATATTCAAGAGCAAATATCCTCAAATTTAAGCTCCTGAATTTTCGAGTCAGGTACATGAGAGGATCTCGAGAAGACCCTTTGCTTTAGATTGCGCTGGTCGCGGAATATTATTTACCTTTGCGTAATTCACTTTTTCATGGCCACAAACTTTGCTATTCGGTCGTTATGGGAGGCCGAAGGACTTCTTATCCCATGAGTTTGAATCATTATTTGCCTATGGCCAATCACAATCACGAGGCCCCAGATTTGCAGGATGTTATCGAAATGAAGGATCAAGGAAAGGAATCACACTATTTTCCTGAGACAGGCCATCGAGAACCTTCATATACTGTCCATACGATCGAAATGGAAAACCAAAGAATCGAATTGCATGAATTCTCAAAGACAAATCATGATCAAGAAACTTTATATACTTTCCATACAATCGAGATGGAAGACGAAGAAAAAAGACCATATCCCGTTCGAATGGATTCGCTACAATCAACTCGTTCTACGAAATCTGAGCATTCCGAGACTGGGAGGAGTCATTCAACAATCAGACCATTCGACACGCAGGAAGAGGACTTGGTGAGGAATTTGGAACCAAGTCACCATCACCAACATCACGATGGTATTTTCTGGCGCTCACCAATTTTGATGGGTGGGAATTTATTTATTGGTATCATTGCTAGTATTGCTCATCATGTGTTTTATAGTTGTATGGTAGGAAAACAAGTTGGAGATGATTTTTCTCAACAGTGGACTTTGAGGTAAGTTCTTCTAGCTGCATCGGCATCTCTCAGCAATACTTCTCAATTCTTACCCCTCATTTCTCAACCCTCATTTCCTATCTCTTATTTTTTAATACAAAATTATTTGAACTAACACAAGAACTTAGATATGGAACGACCTTTGCTTTTGTTTCACAAGTATGTCTTGTCAGCTCGGCTGGGTTTGCTTATACCCAATGGCTTTGGAAATCCTTGTACCATAAGGATACTAAAGTTTCTGTTAACTGTCTCGATGCTGCTTTCGTTGCCGATACATCTGTTTTATCAATTCTGAATACGGAAATGCTTTGGAAGCTTAAACTGGGATCTTTACTTGCGATAGTTGCATGGTTAGTCTATTCTGATTTTGTTATGCGTGACAGATTTTAACGTTGCTTGGGTCTCCTATCTCATCAGCTTTTCTGTCTCCTCAATCTGAGCTTGAGAGGTTAAACCAAAGAATTGTGACAAGCTATCCTGAAATCTTTATACTCATTTTGATACAGGTGTCTACCCATTGGCTCCCTGCTTACTCCTGGTACACTCTACGTTGTACCCAGTACCAAATCCATTCATACATACGCCAATGTCTCTTCCCTCGACATGTATGGTCATGATCAACCTGCAAGATTTACATACTCGGCGCCCGTAAATCTTACAGATGGTGTACAAAACGGACTATTTCTTGGCCCACGAACGATCATTACACGTTTGTCAACGGCCACGGCAACACAAGGAGAAATTCTTTCAATAAATGCTCCCTTCTCGAATGCAACATATGATGTACAGTTTTACGGACCTATTGTCAAATGTAACGAAGCTGATTCAACTACTGCTACGATCATACAAAACCTTCGAGATGAATCTATCGCCAATATCACAGGATCAGTAACAGAAGTATCAAATTATTACTACGCTTTTGTTCCTAACCTAGGAAATTATGACAATAGCTCACTACCCAACCACGGCGTTACAGTAATCCCTCAAGCCCGACTCCAACAACCTCAAAATGCTTCGAATCAACTCTGGATGGGTTATTCAAGATACACTCAATCAAAATCCTTTCAAACGGAAAATCACTACACAGTATGCACACTCTACAACGCATCCTACAATATCAACATTAATTTCGAAGAAGGAATTCAAACCGTCTCATCCAAATCCCTCTCCGTCCTTAACTCAGTCCCTTATCCCGATATCAACACTCCCCTTTCCAACTCCCTCATGGTCCAACATGCATACTCAGCTTATATGTGGTCAATTGCCGATTTGATGGTTGGCACAATGGGTATTTTCCAAGCTGCTCCTTCAGCTCCCGGCCTTCCTGTTACATACTTCTCAGAAATCACAACGCAGATCGCTCATACATCTTTACTTGGTAGCTCAGATTTAGACGCGTTTTTTGAAAGAAAGAGTAATGATCCTTTGGGGAATAATAGCACGGCGGTTAGTGATCAGAGAGCACAGGACATTAGTTTAGCGGGAAATGCGACTCTGGAAGAGTTGGTGGAGGAATTGGCCTGGAACGTTACGTGTGGATTTTTGAATAGTGATTTATTGTCGTATGTTTTCCTTTTCGTCATTCTCATCAGACTTCTATCAGAGAAATGAAATGCTAACCAGCATATATAGCCCTTCCGTGAATACTTCAGTCCTCTCCACAACCTCCATAAACATATACGCCTACCATTCCTCCACTCTTCTGCTCTCCTACGGAATAGCAATATTCGTAGCGCTTATCGCGAATTCTCTGGGCGCATACGCATATCATATCAACGGACGTTCGCATAACAAAAGTTTCTCGGCCATTTTGGCAGCAACGAGGGATAGTGAGTTTGGGAGGCTATTACCCGGAGGAGTCAGAGGAAAAATCCCATTACCGGATTGGGTGTTGGAGACGCAGTTAAGGTTTGTGGATGTCGACGGTGGTGGAGTTAATGAGTGTGGGATGGGGGGAAAGAAGGGTGGAGGAAGAGAGTTTAGAGTTGTGGGGATGAGGAAAGGATACGAGGCCAGAAGGGGGAATGATCCGGGGGGGATGTTTTCTGAGAGATTATGATTCGGGATTGATATTTATGGCGATTTGAAATTTGGACTTTGAAGTTTTTTCAGCGTTGGAGTTGGGGTTGGGAAGTGGAAATATTAAGTACAGTATCCTGGGGACTTTGATACTTACACAGGAGCTATAGGAGTTCATATTTGAATCGTCCAGACACATGGATGGATTTACTTTAAAGTTATATAATGATTTCCAAGGACTGATTATGCTTACTCTTGTTAATTTTTGTCAGTTTTCATTATCATATATGTCACTTGCCAATATCCCGAATCACGTCTCATAATATCACATCATATCACATCATACAATCCAATCCGACCATGACAATTATGATATCCTCATTTTTTCCATTCAATCGAATAAAATCCTATCCAGATGCACTAGATACCCCAAATTACCAAATAACGCAAAATCTCCTTCCTGCCTGCCTGGTATCGTGAAATGAACATCATCCTCAAACTCCCAAGTACAGCAATCCAATCCAATCCTGTTGAATTCAGCAGCTTGGAGAATATCGTTGTTTATCTAATCCTGCATCCCCAATTCATCATTCATAGAATCTTCCTCCCTGCCCTGAAACTAAAACTAAAACGAAAACGAAAATTGAAACTAAAATCCTTGCAGAGGTTTGAGAGTGCATATGCATATGGATGGATATATTGAAGTGAAGGGGAAAGAAAAAGCTTTTTGAGAAGCTTTTTATCGTTTAAAACATTCCCTTTCTCCTCAGAAGTTCTTCTCCTCTTGAGAAAAATGTTGGGTGTTTTTATCGAATACTCGGTTGTAGGAATCCTTGCTTTTTGAATGCAGTAGCTTCAAAGAATGTTGTGATTCATCCATCCAACCCCAGAATATTCAGAATTTTTCAGGGATGCAGTGAGCATGAAAATGAAAGGAAACCAAAATGAAAACCCTCATCCACCATTCCATCTACCATCCATCATTCATTCAAAGTAATCCCTCCCTCCTCAAAATTTCCTCCTGAGTAAGCTGTCTTGCATCCTCATCAAAGCCCTCTTCTCCCTCTCCCTCTCCCTCTCCCTCTCCCTCCTCAATCGGACTCAAAAGCGTAGCTCTCATTTCTTCTCTCTCTCCTTCCACATCCACATCCACATCCACATCCGCATCCGTAGCATATCCCACAACCTCTGTCTCCTTCTCTCCTCCATCCTGACCCCGATCCATCTCCACATCCTCAAACCCATCCACCGCGTGCGTAATCGGACACTTTGGACCCCCCAATACATTCTCCGTATCGTCGAATACGAACCAGCGGGCGCCGACTCCCGCACTGCTGGTTTCTTCTTGTGCCCAGCCGCCGTCGATGTAGTCGGGGTGAGGTTCGCCGTACTGGCCCCAGATGTAGGGTTCTTCTTCTTCATCATCATCATCTTCTTCTTCGTCTTTCTCAATATCACCATCGCCGTCATCATTTCCCTCATCATCATCTCCCTCACCCCCTCCCTCACCCTCCTCCCCCTCCCTACCCCTCCACTCCCTCAGCTTCTCAATAACCTCAAAATCCCTCACCAACTCCTCCAAAAACCCATCGATCTCGTCGTTTTTCAATAAATCTTCTTTGCGTGTTGCTGGGAGCGTAGCGCGGATTTCGTCCAGTGATGCGGTGCTGTACCATCCCACGGGTTTCTTGGTGAGGTCTCGAACGGGGAAGGGGACTTCGGGACCACAGTGAGGAGTGGAGAGGGAGGAGGAGCGCAGGGGGCGGGTGAAGGGGTGAGGGGGAGATGGGAGGGATGGGAGTTTTCCTTCTTGTATGGCGCTTAGGATACGTGGGATTTCCTGGATGATGGATTGGGATTGAGGTTGGGATGAGGTGGTACTGATACCGATACCGGCACCATCACCAGCGAAGTGCGATTGCGAAGGAGCACGAACAGTAGAAGCAGAAGAACTCGAAACAAAAGGTAAATCCTCACTCTTCACCCCCATTTCCCTCAACATCTGCTGGATTTCCTCAGGCGTTTTCTTCACCATTCCCGTAGGCGGACCGATCTGCATTTCTTTTCTTGATCCTGCCTTTGCGTTTTTTGAATCCTTTGAAAATGTACCCGGCATCATGGGGAAACTCGTGAATCCAAAAGATGAAGAAGATGAGGATGAAGGTGCGGTTTTGGGTCTTGTGGGTTCATCTGCTGATACGGCGGAAGTGGAGAGTGGGGAAGATCCAGATCCAGAACTTGGCGCAAAGAGGGTGGAATGGGAAGATTTTTTTCGGAGAAGTAAGCTGGGTTTGGGGGAGATGCCATGGGTGTGTGTGCGCAGGGTGGAAAATGCTTTTTGCATTTTTTGATGCGCGAGAGTGAGGTTGAAGCGGTGTTTGCGAGGAGTTTCGAGAGGTAGAGAGGAGGAGGGGAGGGATGAGGTTTGAGAGGGATGGGAAGAGGTGAGTGAGAGGTTATCGGTTTCGTGCGCAAATGTTACGTGCCGTAGACCGCTGGGGCGAGCAGAATTGAAGAGGTTGGATGAGGAGGAGGGAATGGTGGGGATCGGTGGTGGGGGGGTTGAAGGGTGAGGGGGCATTTCGAGGAGAACTCGAGAATAGCGGTCTGTGCGACTGATTGCGCCATTCCGATTGGGGGGGTGTTCTTGTAACTCGGGAATGGGAGTGATGGTTGAAGAGGTTGATAGATCGGGAGAGGTGGCGGAGCGAGAAAGTTGGGGGGAAGACATGGTGAGTTGAGGGTGGTGGGATAGAGAGGTGGGAGAAAATGAGGAGATTATATGGTGTGAGATTTGTGGGGTTTCGGTAGAGGAGCGCGGCTCGGGGATTGTATTGGCCGGGTAGTGAATATCGTCGAGGTTGCCGTCTAGTGAAGCGCGGAATACGGTGTCTTCGTTCAGTTCGGGGACTGAGACGGGGAGGTTGTATCCGGCTAGGTAGGATAATGGAGGAGGTGGTCTGTGAGGAGATGAAAGAGGAGGGAGAGGGCGGGAGAAATCTAGTGGGATGTTAGTGAACTTGAAGAGGCAATTGTGCAGGTGGAGTTGGTTACTTGGGACATTGCGAGGGTACATTTTTCTATTTTAGCAAGTTAGTATTTAAATCAAGTTAGATAGTCAGATACTCTCGTCGAAGTATGATAAGCTTGGAGAATCAGATCAGAAATAGAGAACAGTAAAAGATCCTAGAACTCTTTGTTTACTTGTGCAAGTAGTAGATGACTTGCAATGAGAGAGGACATATTGGCACAACTCTCGTCGAGGCTTGATAGATACAGATAGCTAGAGAACAAGATAAAACAAAGTTAAAAGCCTTAAAATATCCATATATCTCTACCAAGAGTAGAGAACCAGAAGATCAAACTTCAAAAATAGAACTACTATCGTCGAAGCACGACAAGCTGGAAGAGTCCAAGTATCTCATATAATGATGATAAACATGAGAAATAGGTTTCTACTGAGCAAGTGTAAGAAAATTCAAGGACTTGAAAGTATATTGGAACTACTATCATCGAGTTGTGATTAGCCAGAGAAACTATGAGTTGAATAAAAAGCATAAGTAATCATGCTAATTTCATCAAAACATAGTGGGCTGAAAGACCAAAAACCTATTAATATCAATTTAAATCAGACATTATCTTTAATCTGTTCTTAGACTCATATAAAGATTGTGAGATGTCATAGAAAAGAGTTAAATAACAATAAATGAACCTCAAGCTCCTTTGATAACATATATTCAAAGTGTCAATCAAAAAAGTAGTATAAACTCACTCAGTAAATAATTCCAAACCACCAAAACAACCCCAAACAATAAGAAATATCAGTCTCTAAAGACTGAAAAGAAGCTCAAATAAGGTGCAAGCTAATATAGTAGCAGTGATTGATATTCAAGTCGTTGTATTGAGAGTTTGTTATTATCGTTGTTATTGCTTAAGAAAGAAGAAAATAAATCTTCCCTACAATATTCCCTTTGGTAAAGTTATTTGATGGATAAAAGCGGCTAAGCACTGACTTAATCAAGGCTGGGTAGAGGTAATCAGGATTGATTATTTACTTTCCAACACTGGATTCTTATTGGAATATTGGGTTTGGGTAGGGAAAACAGAAAAGGGTTGAGTTTACAGGGACTAGAGGTTACTATTTGATGATTAGACAGCTGAGTATTTATGAAAATAGTTTATTAGAGATTCTATAGCTATTTTAAATGTAATCAAGGTTCTAGAAAGTTGTTTTTCATTGTTTGGAAAGAGGTTTGAAATAGTTGTTTGTTTTCTTCAACTTGACAACTCGGGTAATGTGATCACGTGTAAGGGGTATTACCGTGGACTTTGTTGTCACTTATCAATATCATAGTAAGTGTATATTAGAACTGGTCGCTCCATTGGGTAACCATATGTATTCTTTCATGAATTCTTCACATCTTCAAACAGGATGTGAAGTATACAAAGTTATATTTCAGATGTAGTAAATGTATGAGCAGAAAACAGCTTTTGAAAATAATAGAACTATTCAAATGAAGCAGATTGGAATTGGAGAATAATGAATAAGTAGTAGACTCATGATTTACCGTTAAATGAACTAAACTGACCTACGTAAGAAAAATCAATGTCACTAATACACATGATAACCTAATCAAAATTTGCTGAAATTACACTAAATCTATGCCTAGGAGCACAGAATCAATGGGCGTTGACCGAATAGATTTATAGACTTAGCGACGATTCTCACTTTGTGCAACTATTAAGCCAAAGTCAAAAACATAAGTTCAATTCCGATATCAAGTCTCACGAAGCATAAATAGTCCGTTTCGGAACGTGTAAACAAAATGACCAGAAGTGTTAGAAATCAGCATAACGCCATGAATTCATGCCTAGTCTTGACCTCCTAGATAAAAGTGTTGAGAAAATTCTCCTCATAGTAAAGTCTTTGCAACATCCTCCCTAAGCCTCGAGAATCGAGCATAAATCACCTTTTAGTAATGATACTCCCGAAGGTATCGCAAATGCGCACAAAATTTGATCATACATCACTTCCTCTAAACGTCAATTCTTCATTCCAAAGCGCAAAAATATTGATATACTGTATTTGGATCCGGCCTCGAACCATAGAGATACAATCTCTCGTGTCATGGATTACATCAATAGAACATTCCAATCTCTTATTCTGCAAATAATATATCGATTGCATGAGTACATTTCCGCCATCGTGTATAACAGGAACATTCTAGCGTACCCATTGTATTCTCCAATATTATTCAAGTGCAAGGCTCTATCGCCTCTAGAGTCGTCGATTTCAGAGAATTCTGATGTCGTATTTGGATTACCAGTAATCTAGTTGTAATTCTCTTTTCTCTAATGAGGTTTCTTAATGAGTGTGAAATTCAATGTGTTTGCTTAATTTCCATGGAAAATTATGATAGAAATGAATGAGTGCTCTCGATATACCAGTAAGTAAATGTGGTTGTCTCGTGGATACTAAGTCCCTTTATAAGTATGGTACTAGCTATAGGAGGGGAAAATTGTATTGTATTTCGCTGTGTGAATGATTATAGATGTAGAGGATATGATGAGGAGGATTGTAATCGTATATCAGGTATCTAAGTTTCAGAAAGGTGTGTTTAATCGTGGATGAAGCTGGTTATGCTGGTAATGCTATTTCCGGAACTTCGTTAATGATTGATTTGATTTCGGAGATCTCGGAGACCTGGTAGGAAGTGTAATACCAGAATTATCTATTACTAGATCTTTCTGATTTGTCTTATTTAGAAGGATGGTAACAGTAAGAATTTATTCTGGAAAGATGGTTTGATGAGACATATAGCCTTTTCACAACCAGTTGACATATTACAAAGATTGCGGTTGACACGCTGTAGACAGTATAAAAAACCGCCCTTTAACTCTCAGATCACAAAAGTTTCTCCAAGTATTGACATAAAAAACCCCAAGTATTCCCTCAAACCAAAAAAATATCCCTCGTCGCCCTATTCCTATCCTTCCCATCCTCGACCAAAAATTCCACTCTCGGCCCTATAGATTCATGATTCCACTCCTCGCCCCCATCCTCCTCCCACTCCTCTCCTGCCCCTGTACCTTTCCATCCAAAAGGTAACAATCCATGTATTCCCCACTGCAACCAATTTCTACCCGTGCCCGGTCCAGTCCCACGAAGTCCCATTCCTCCCTTAATCAGTGGTTGGAAAAATTGTTCTCGAGCATTAATCATCGTATATTCCCTCCCATCTTGTACATAATTTCCCTGATTATGAAAGCGGTCTTTGTACGTTTCAAAGCACTTGTTTCTGATATATGGCGAGGGAGTCGTGAACTTGGGGATTTTGGAGGTAGACGCTGCGGCGTGGGTGCCATGTACTTTCCCATTTCGTAGTGTTCTCTTCTCCCCCTTTTCTTCAGATACGAAAACAATCCTTCGTAGTCCGTGGAAATCCTTACTTAAGCCCCCCCAGCAGTAATCACGTCTCTTCACTGGAATATCAAAGCTGAACCCGATGTTTCTCAATTCTTTCCTTATATCCATGTCACCAAATAACAGACGAAGCGCAGCATTCACCGGAAACAAAAGGTCTGAGCAAGGCTGACAAAATTGTGGCTCGAATAAATCATGATTTTCCAAATCTGCGTGTGTATCTGATACTGGGAAATGCTGGTTCCCCGTTTTTTCAAAAATGTCATGACTTGTAAAATAAACGATATCCTTCTTAAGATTAATGTAGATGCCTGTTGCTTCATCACCGTGAGTGGAGGGTGCACTGAGTCGAACACCCATGGCGTTGATCTTATCTTGATGACCAGATTCATTGGACATACTCACGAGCTCATAAATAGGCAGAGCCAGTGAGCGAGAGAGGGAGCAGACATGTAACAGGGGGGGTATGACAGAAATGGGTGTCAGAAAGAGAGGAGTCTTATTTTTTCTATCGTTGTACCTTTGACTCGAGCAAGCGGGCGTCCAATGAACAATAATTGGTATGATACGCGATTCATCAGTTGCAGAACTGGCGGCAAGCTTCCAAATCTCTGTCTGAATCTCGACTGGAAGCAGGGCAAATTGGTGAAATGTTGTGGGGGCCATGATCTGCTCCGAATTTGAGGGTAAGGTATTTTTCATGTGTAAATTATGGCATTGGCAACAATTTTTGCTTGGCAGTCGAGTATATTCTACACTCTGTGTTGGTGAACTCCTCTGGCAACAAACTCTTCTTATTAGCGGCCTGCGAGGTGTAAGCGGCCCGCGAGGAGCAGGCGGCACTGTGAATTTGCGGGCGGTCCTTTTTCGTTTTGGCATTGGAAATTGATGGTTAAGAGGATAATCTGCAAGGCGATGAAGATGATAAAGAGAAAGTAAGTGTAAGCGAAAAAGATGGAGATTGTAGGTGATTTATATGATCCGGGAAAGTTTAGCGAGAGGCGCAGCCACGAAACGGAGAGACACGTGACAATCTATCAACACAGGACTGCTTTCCCAAATCAGGGAGTGACTAATGGCTCCCAGTCAACATCATCCGATATCGTCGCATAAGAAGGAGGATTATCTATCCAGGGTTTAACAAGGTCGTTTGATCTATAGACAAAAGATAAATACATGGGCCCCAACTTTCAAGTAAACTCCATCATAACTCATCACATATGTTAATATAAAGACTAGCATTGCCTACCATCATATTATGCTCAGATCGCCCTTCGACTCTTTCTCCTTCCTCCTTTGCCTTGGACACCCCTAACTAAGCTATCTGCATCCAGACGATCCTGTGCATCTTGCTCATCATCATCATCCTCACTACTAGTAGCACGGTCCATATCGACATCAGTCCCATCGGTTCCGTCCAAATCCTTTCCATTATTCGCAGTGGGTTTTTTCTTCTTTTGAAAGTCTTGAATATGAGCATCAGCCAAAACTTTAGTAAAAGTTCTTTGTGGACGACGGCGTGTCGAACTGGTATTGGTTTGCTGTTGTGAGAGACCACTAGTATGAGTGCGCTCTCTATCAAGTACCGATGATATATCATTTGTTTCGGCAGGGGTAATAGGCTGAGAGTCTTCCGATTCTCCGGACTCCAGATCATATGGCAATGCGACATCGCGAAATGCTTTGAAACGAGCGACGTTGGAACAGTGTTCATTCTCGACACGAAACAATGTCCACATTCCTCTACGAGTGATTTCGGAGAATCCGACAAAAAAGGATACGGTACTGCTGTGCTGGAGGTTGTGCGTATATAACGAGTAAAATATCCAATTGAATCGAAGGATTGGATCGATAATCATAGCTGCATAGTACCACCAGGTACTCTTGAATCCTCTAACATCGCGAAGAAGTGGCTTATTAGCTCCAGGTTGAAGCAGAGACCAATCCATCAAAAGATCCCAGGTACCTGTATTTGATCAGTAAGAGATCACGAATCATTAAAGATATAACACTCACTGACGTATACCGCATTCAATGCAGCAAAAAAGCTGAACACGATTAAATTCGTTCTGTCTCTATCTATTCTGTAGATGCTCAAAGTGACATAATATACTATAGTCATAGCATATTTACCACCATTGACTATTGTATTGGTTAGCACACGGATGACTATGGCATTAAATTGTCTGGAGTAATTGTTTACCTAAATGCGGGAACATATTTTTGGTATCACGATAACGTCGGAAGCATTGAAGTAAACGCCATATAGCTGGCAAGGTCGAAAAAAATCCAAGAAGACGAGAGTTTGTAGAATTACATTTCGTAGGGTTGTGCCAGGATGTCGCATATAGGCAAAAGAAGAGCTCTATATTCTGTTCGATGCGTGAGATTTGATCTATGATTCATTTGATGAAGAAACTTACACTCGTTAAATAGGTAAGGGAGCAATACATGTCACCCAAGAAAAAATCTCTAAATTCTACGGGGTATAATCCAGCCAAAAGTAAACGCCACTATTATAGGTGAGTACAAATTGTGTGTAGTAAAATGATAATGAGAGACCTACATGAGAATAAACAAACCATTTCCTGCTTCTGTGAAAAATTATGGGGGCAGGCATAAATATTATCAGGACTGTAACGAAAATCAAAATGATGGGATAGTATATAAACATTTCTGGTGTTCCATAGCCAGAGAAGTTAATCCACAAAAACAGGCCGAATAGAAGTATTAGGAATGCTGGAAATTCGCTAAGTTGCCGCCAATCCAGATCATGCCGAGGATCGAATTCGAAAACGAATTTGTAGTTGATTTTGTGTCGAGTCCAAACACTGCAATCGAAACAGAATAACGAAAATAAATATAAACCGAGAAAGTAACCACCATATATTTGCAGCAGATAGCCAGTTTGAAATCGGATCGTAGGGTCAGGGTGATCCAAGTATTCACTGCCGGAGATGACTCCCTGAATCGAAAAGACAGCACCAATTCCAATCAGCACCCCATTTCTGAATGCACTACCGGATTGGTCCATCGACTTTCCAACGGTTTTGCGCAATTTTCCAACAGCAATTTTATGATTACCCTTTTCAAAATATCGTGCGTACAAATCTTCAATCGTATGTATGTGACCATCAAGTACATCGCTATTGACAAACCATGCCTTGCTCACCTTTTCCGTCATGAACCGAAGAGGGGGGTGCGCATTGGTTGCCTTGTCATACTTCTTGTTGATCTTACGAAACGCAGTCCGATTCAACAGCGCATAGGACTTTAGAAGTTCCATACCTCGGTAATGTTCTTGTAAAGCTAGCTTCAACTTTCGTTTCGCTGTTCGATAGGATACATCGTTTTCGAAAGGTCGTCTTACATAATCGCGATTGCCATTCATTGGAACACCATCGTTTGGCTGAGACTTAAACTGCAACTCGGGTGAGTTTCTCATACTAGCTAATGCCCTAGAGTTGGCTCCTGGATGTGGCCCTAGTGCTGTTGCTTTTGCATTATCTACCATTCTCCCGAAAGGCGCCAGCCAAGCAATTCGATGTTCTTGAGAGGGATGCCTATTGAGATCTTCATCTCCAGAATGCCCAAGAGAAATTCTTCCCATTACTGAACGCTCATCATCTTTACGTATTGACCTTAAATGTTCTGCATCTGCTACTTCTTGTATCCTGCGGTTTCGCATCTCATGCAACTGTTCTCTCAAAACCTGTAATCTGATTCCTGCCTCATCCTCTTTGGACCTGTAGAAGGTTTCGACCTTGTCAAGCTCTTTCTCCATCCAAGAGAGGAATTCTTGCTGGCGTATTCGGACGTGATCAAAGGCAACCATATCGACGTCAGGACGACTTTGAGGTTTCGATAAGGGAGTGCCGACCGAGAAGATTCGCTTCAGGATCTGCTGTCCATGAATATCATGGGATTCAGCGCGCGACCCTGGGGCCCTCAGTGAAGCAAACTTAGGTCTAGTCGGACTTTCTGTTGTACCTACTTCATATGCGCTCTGATAGGCTGATATAGGATTTCTTTCTGGGGTTCTTGATGGTACTTCAATCTCCAGAGAATTTTTCCTACTTGTGACCGTGGACATTATGCGCTCTGAGGAATCGAGGGGAGAATCAGCTTGTATCGCTGGATCTGGAAGTTCGAAATTGTGCATGTCCATCGCAGGAGGGGTTGGCACAAAGCTGCCGTACATTCCATCATGTGTATTCTCAGTTGATACATGTCTGTTTGCGATTGGTATCGATGAAGCAGGATTCGAAGACGCTGTTTCTGCCCCAGCCCCGTGAGATGCCTCATCTTCCCTTCCAGAAGCTGATTGAGGACGGTCGGTAGTACCATCAAACGTTCCAGACGGCTGAGGCTTTCTTGGGGCGAGAGGAGATGTAGCACCGTATATACTGCCACTTTGAGGATTCAGATTCGTTCGCGCATCTGATCGAGGGGTTGAATTTATACGATTGGTTGCACGAGCGACTGCTTTAACCTTCTTCTTGCCTTGCTTATAATCGAGGTATTTTACGCGCCATTCTACACGATCATCAGTTGCAACTCGAGCTGAGATATACGTAAACAGTGGTGAATATCATACCAGGCACGAGGCTTTGCTCAAGCTCCTTTGCAAACTTCATGGTGATTTGGGAATGACTTTCGGTAGGACGAATTCGTGGTTTTGCCGTGTAGATGAGTTGTTGGACAAGATGTATCTTCTTATGGCTTTCTGTATCACCTTCCTACCCAAACAGATTGGAGATAATGCATAGTTAGTTCATGGGGAAAGTGTGTGACCATTTCTGTGTTTGGCTCAGGGTTCTCAGTTGTTAGTTGATCAATTGAGGTTTTGGTACTCGTATAGTTAACACAAGAAATAAATTCGGGTGCTCGGGCAATTAATCCATAATAAGGTTCTCAAGCATCAATTCTAGATTTGGATGTTCTTATCAGAGAAGTGGAGCATGATTTTGTTTATATTAATTTTGATTGGGTGACACTGAAAAATCATTCTGTATGGAGTGGAACAAGCCACTTTTAGCCACTTTTAGCCACTTTTGATTTCTGTGCGTATTATGTAATACAAGATATCATGTATCGAGACTACCTACTACTACTATGCATGCTACCCGTAGACTCCGTCACCATATTTACTCCTTCATGGCTTGTGGCAACTTAAATGTTCCAGTATTCTTCCAATAAGCAGTTTATTAACAATGTTATTGTTATCCTTCATGAAAGCCCAACTCATGGCTCGGGCTTCACATATGTCTCTGTCCCTGCTTCTTTACCCCTGGGCAGCTCCCCCTTATTGACTCAGAACATCATAATTTGTACCATCTATAGGTTAAGCGGTGTGGCGGTCAAGCCTGATTCGAGGGTCTGCTTCTAAGTTGGGCGGTAGCATCCCTTTACTGCTTATTTCTTATCAATCTTGATATTTTACGAGAACATAGAAGATCATTATCTGCAAATGCTATATATTTCAGCATCGACACGTTGAACTTCTGCAATCGGTTAGAAATACCCTGAGATCAACAGTTTTAGCAAAGTCGTTGTTTTAACCTTTTGACTAATATCTTCAAGGGGATGAAACTCTGGGGTAGGGCTACTTCAGCCACTTAATCATCATTTAAATATATTACCTCGATATCCATAGATTTGATGCAGAGTGCTCAAAGGATTCTGCACCTTGAAGGAGGTGTTCCTAGGATTAGAACATGGCTGATATGTTAAGGCTGAAACATACCCAGAAGTCCTGGAGCCAATGCTTCTTGACACGTGATGCTTATCACATGACTATTATGGGAAACATCACTTGTCTGTGATGTTGACATTGACAGAAGTGTTGAATGCGAGCTTTTCTGTTGTGAGCCTTGTCAATGATATAGATTTTAATCAGCAATAATAATTGTTGCATGTCTATCAGCTGTTGGCTGGGATCTAATATCTTCATTGCTTTCAAGCCTGCTCGGTAAAACACTTTCTTTCTTGACTTTGTTCTTCAGTTCATGTTTTCATAGTGGCATTTAAGTGAGGTCTAAATGCACCCGACAACTATCATCGATATAAGGTCATGTTAATGGTAAATTATCTGTTTCCCGTGGTCCTTGCTTCACCTCTCCTCTACCTTCATATCTCATAGAATGATTTCTTTGCTCTCTTTGTGCATATCATACTCTTGATCGTTTTGTTACGATCCTCTGGAACACTATTAGCTAGTGTTCATCAAGACCTCTCCCCCGCAAGCTTGTCTATCCAACAAAGAAACTAAAAAAAACTAGTCTAGATGAATATACACTCCAAACCTGGATGGATTCTTGAGTGAATGATACAAGAATTTCTCGATGCACAAAATATTGCAAGAACTACTATTAGGGATCGAAGCAGCTGCTAGGGATCGAAGTTTTTTTTTCTTCAGAAAGCTTCATTGTGTATCTAAATAAAATGGGAATTCTTTTGAATTGTTTCGAAGCACCCTGATTTATAAAACTTGCTCAAAGTTAGCAGAGATTTCTTTCGAATGCCGCCTTAAAGTCCTCATTGTATCCAATCAAGCAACCTTGTAGCTGTTGAACTTCGTCTGATCCTGTTAACTGCCCTCAAGATAAACTCATCTGAATACCTCTTGTATCCAGGGATAGCTTTATAATTTCGAGTACTACCTACCTAGCAGTCAACGTCTAGCTGTAGGAACTAGTCAAATTCGCAACAACCCTCAAAATGACTATTCACCTAAACTTGACCTAAGCTTGAAGCTTGTGGGCCCCTTCAACAGAATCAACTGAGCAAGTTAACCATGTGCACTCTTTCCTAGCGCTTATTTAATATCAATACCAACACCTTGTCGGCCCCATTAACAGCTTCAACAGCTCTTTTGATATCGGAATATCCCTTTCTACCCTTGTCCAAACTAGTTCAACAGTTTTTTAGCTCCAGATTCCCGATCGACTCGTAGTAATGAAGGGAGATAAAAGAGTTCCCTTCTTCCCCCCTCCTTCCCTCGATCTCTCTCCTCTTTACAGTCCCAACGGCACTTCTACCCTACTCTTTTTCTTTCTTCCAATCCATTTACACTCTTTTAGTATACAATCAAGTAAGTTCGAATCCAGACTCTGCCCGCATCCTTCAGATTACTCTGTCATGGAACAATAATTTACTCTCCTCACAATCTTCGTACCTGGCACTAATTAATTGCAGAGGCCTTCTGTTTCATCATAGACATTAGCGATTGAGTTTTAAAGATCTTCTTGAGTTCTGAACGTAAGTTCCACCTCTCCCTTCCCAATTCCCCCTATACCCAGCCCTCTGGCACAAGCTAATCAGTCACAGTATATACATCATGAATACGATCATGCAACTCGCTGTTCTCCTCCTGGCCTTCCTCGCCCAAATCACTCTCGCCACTTGGCCTAAGCGAGGTGTCCCCTTCAACGACATCTCCCTCATTCAACACTTCAACGGCGGCGGTTCCCAAGTCAACTGGGCTTGGAACTGGGACTCCTACATGCCAACCTCCTTCCCCAACTCCATGGAATTTATCCCTTGTCTCTGGTCCGACTCCTCCGATCACACCTCCAACTGGGCCGCCAACGTCAATGCCGCCATTGCTCGTGGTACCGGTCACATCATGGCCTTCAATGAACCCGATGCATGTGGAGGAGGCCAATCATGCATGAGTCCTCAACAAGCCGGCAATGCCTGGAAGACCTACATTCAACCTTTTGCAGGTCGTGCTGCATTAGGTGCTCCACAAGTTACAAATGGTCCTAGCGGATTGCCTTGGTTACAATCTTTCTTGAGCTTATGCACAAGCTGCCAGATTGACTTTGTACCAATTCATTGGTATGAGGGTGTTGGCGGTCAAAATTACTTGGCGGACTTTTATAATTATGTTGGTGCTGCTTATGCGGCTGGTGGAAGCCGTCCCATCTGGGTTACTGAGGTATGATATTCTTTCCTTTGTATTCCCTTATTTCCTTTCTCACAGCATCTCTTATGCACCATTCCCTGCCATTATAAGCAATCCTCCATAACAAATTCTCTCCACCATTACATTAATCACTTCATCATCATTCATTCATACATAAATTTTCCGCTCCGCATTCCTCCATCCCCAAATTCCAACTCTACATCCACAATCCCAAACCATCCCTCCAACTGATCATCTGCTAACCGTCCCCGCTCACAGTTCGCCCTCTGGGACCCAGCCACAGAAGCCCAGCAAGAGAATTTCATCGACCAAGTAATGCCCTGGATGGACAATCTCTCCTGGATCTCCCGCTATTCCTGGTTCATGTGCACCTCCGATTACAACCTCGAGCCGCAAGGTTCCTTATGCAATGCAGATAGAAGTTTGAGCACGTTTGGGAATGTTTATACCTATTCTCCTTTTTGAGCTTGCGATGCTGTGTGGAGGAGGGGTAATGAGAGTGTGAACGGAGTCACGAAAATTTCGTTTCTTGAAAATTATTGATGATTGATGATTGATGATTGCGTGGGAAAATAGATAGATAGAGATACCGATATGGGTATCCTTTTTATAGCTAGCTTTCAGCAGCTTTATAGATAGGAAGGCTTGAATCATTTTTGCTAGTTTTAGCTTTATATTCGGCTCTAAATACAAAAGATTTGTTTTCAACGCAGTTTTTATGGCTTTTGCTTGTTTGTTGTTGTGAGCTTTGCTGTTGATCACGATGTAACTTTTGAGATGTTAGTGCAGTGGAAAGTGCGAAATGATATGCTGGGATGGGGTAATCCGTGGTGTCTATTTGTCTGGAGAGCGGAAGCGGTAAGTTCTAGCACTAATTTATCGGACTTACTTATCTGTAAATTCTTTAATGATGATCTACAAAGTAAATAATGTAAGCAGAGTTAATAAAAATAATCCATCTTCGGTTCACTTCATTGCAGGTTACGTGGTATAGCTTATATACTAACACCACTCTTTCGGCATATATAGCGGTTATCAAATATTCCACCTTCTCCTAGTAAGAGTACTTTAATACAGACCTCACGATGCATTGAACGTAAGTTCTGGTAACTAGCTATAAAGAATAAATATGGAGATTAGTCATCGTGCAGTCTCCATGTATTTCCCAATTCTGTATCTCTATCAGAAGTTATGTTTCGAATGTTCATCACGCTTTCATCATTCAAAAATACAGATTACACTGGTGAGTATGAACATGACCTATTAGAATTACTGAAGCCCCTGGATTCTGATTTCTCCAGCCTAGATTTCAGTTCCACCTGCTTTATATCCATCCTCCGCCTCTGAGTCTTTCAACCTCATCGCAATTTGTACGACCCCTTCAAGAGATCTTTAGATATTTACGGAAGAGCTTAGGACGACTTGATATCACGAATCTGCATATATCTCAAATCCCTGAAGCGCAACTAGCGACAAAAATATAAATCACATGACTCTCTCTGATAAAAGATTTTTGTTCCACATCTGAAGTGAACGGTCTCAGCGACGCACTTAAGGAACGTGACATGATTCGGGAGATAAGGCCAGCGTGAAATTTTATTTCCGATGTGGTGCTCAGAGCTCGGTACAGATGTTAGGAGGGGAGGGCCGTTTTGGAAGGATGCCGAAAGCTGATGAAGAGGAAAGGGCGGGCTTAGGGGGAGTGGAATGAGGAAGTATATTTGGAATATCGGAAAATGTAGACCTGGGGGATGGATGGAAAAATAGGCAATATGAATATTAGAGATCAGGTGTAGTGGAAGAGATAGGGAATGAGAGCTTTGTGGTACTGAGATGTGTTCTGATTGAAGTAGAAGAACGGGTATGAAGCTTGCAGAAATTGACATCAGAATCACTGATTATTCGTCGTAAGGAACGAAGATACGCGGCAAAGCAATTTTTTCTCTGCAGAATAACAAATAAGGTAAGGAACAAGTTTTTGCGGATGAAACATAAAATATAGTATAGAATCTCAGTCAGTCTTCACCCATGACCACCGAACACCCGAAGACACTCTTCTCGTTGGCTTCATCTTTCTCAAACGATGCATATCTATCATAACACATTTTCTCAAATGGATTCTCTTCCAATCCCCAACGGCGTCTTTCTTCACCACTGACGTAATTACTCACTACCCCAAAACCTATAACTGGTAGAATATCTAGCCTTTCTTCCCCCTCGTCACCGTTTCGCTCGAGAGCCCCTAACCCTAATGTACCCGTATAACTAACAGCAGGCCGTCCGTCTACACCTAAGCTCCCGGACGGCTTGAGACATTCGAACCATTCTTCTGATTGAGAAACCAAATCTCCAGAAAATTGCGAGTATTTAGACATGCATTTTTTGAACAAGGCGTTACCTTTCCCTGCTGACGGGCCGGTGAAGGATTCTCCAATCCCGTAAAGTTTTGTCTCCTCGAAATCTATGACCGAGGAACTATATCCGTGTTTTTTGTCAACGGGGGGTGTTTCTCTCCCTTTACCTTTTGAGTCTTCTGAAAATTCATCATTTTCGGCCGCATTGTCAACACCATCAACACCCCCCAAACAAAAAATCACTCTCTTCAGACCTGTCCAACTTCCAATAGGACTCAATGATAAACCATAATCTCCTAAGATTCTGTGTCCCACTCCGGGGAGATCAAGATCAAAAGCCAAATATCTGATTTCTTTATCAATCTCGGTAGACCCCTTTAGTAAATCCAACACATCTTCGACCGGAAAATGGAAAGTTTCCGCGAATATACCTTCGTTTAAATCTTTGGGCTCTTTTACATTCCAGTGAGTGTTATATTTGAAATAATGATCTTCTACATGTGAAGTGAAGTATATTATGTCAACTGAGGGATTGACGTAAAATCCTCGAGTAATTTCATAATTGCCATCAATGAGAAGACCATTTTCATCAAGATGTTCATCATCAAACAGATCCTCACCTAGATAACGAGGCTCATTACCTAAAAGGCAATATTTGCGAAGCGCTATTGCTCGTGAGGTAGAACATGTGTGCAAAAGAGGGGAGATTCGAGAGAGTGTGGTAATGTTAATGCTCCCCGCATTTTCAAATGGCGAAATCGATTCATCCAAATTCTCGAGAGGTATCCAGTGAGTCAAAATAGGAATAATACAAGGGTGTAGAGCTGCGAAGGACCAGATTTTTGACTGAATTTCCACTGGTAAGAATGGAAATTGTTGAAATTTGGGGATTGTTGATGACAGGTCTGTATCCGCAGATTCCGCGATGGACCGTTGAAGACGTATATCCTGCATAGAACGGCATTGATAGCATTCGCTAAATAGAAAACTGTTAGAAGTAACTTCGGGCGAGAAAGGATGCCTGAATCCACCTCCAAATCCGGGCCGGTAGGATGAGATATTTGTTGAACCTCTTGCGCCAATCCGTGTCTCGTTACAAGCACGTTGGTGAAACCCACCCCTTGCTCGACTGTACGTCTTGCTAAATCTTGGCATGATGTCCCGGAGAAGGGATGGAACGATGGAGGGAGATGGAACAATTTGGTGGGGGAGAGGTATTTATATCATAGCATTGAGAGGTAAGCGAGCGGCACGGACGACACATGACTTTCACGTGTGTGGTACTTAGCTCCGGAGCGAGACAACATCACCTTCTATCTGTCCAAAGAAATGGATGTGATATTCGTGGACCATGGCTTGACTGGTAATCTTGCTTTCCCTTGATGTAACATTTGACACTTGTAAACGAAACTCGAGACACAAGATATTTACTTCGCAGTGAAGCCGAAGCAATGAAAGCCTAACTGCATCTTTCATCATTAATCATACATGTCTTGATATAGTTCTAAAATCCTAGCGCATCACTCAATGAGAGCATTTTTCCACATAGATCACTTTTCATCATCGTGTCCCTCTCCATTCCGGTAACAAATACAGAATGACATCTACAGTGTACAGCAGGTAACCATTCCCTCGTACACATACAAACAAAAGACCAAACCTTCTAAACTATATAGACCAAAAAATTCAATATTCTTTCGACAAATCATGAATGCGGCTGTAGTTCAATGGGTAGTGGCAGCTACTTAAATCTACTATGCAGACTGATTTCGTTACAGTACAGCAGGCTTGAACAGTCTCTGGGATCCACTAGCCAAGGTTCTTCTTTTGCCATTTTGACCAATTTTTTGCCCTCCTTTGTTTGTCTTTTTCAATTTGCTTCTTTTTTGGATTGACTAATTTTTGAATGAGTATGGTTGTTGAGCTTTGGCTCATGGTAACGGTTCAGTCGCGACGAATAGAATTAACCGAGATGGACATGGGTCGGAAAATAGTGGATCATCTTCTTATTTAGCGAATCTTGAAGTGATGCCGAGTAAGCATAATGGATACGTATAGGCCAGATTACAAGATTTCACCTCTCTAATTCAGTACAATTGATGGAAATAACTATCATCTTCCAGCTGTATATTAATAAATCTATCTCGATAATTTCTTGATACTAGATCTTTGTGCAGTGCTCTCACAACAAACCGAAAGAATGATTTTGGAGAGTGAAGAGTAGCTTCGAATATTTGACCGGAGGTCACAGATCTGAGTTTTGGAACCGCAAAATTGGACCGAATTATTATACGTGGGTTTCAAGACCAAAAAGTAAAATTCCTATGCCAAAATCTTGTGAAAGAGTTAACGTCTTCTACCCCCACCAATGTCAGACTGTCTAGAGTCTTTCAAAAGAAGATGGCCGGGATTTCAGTACGAATTGCGCAAGCGACCGGTATCTAAAATGGCTTTGAAGATCGTTGTTGACCAAAGCGGCAATATTCTAGTCAGTATTGCTATCAAATATTTCCTGACGATGTTAATCGGCGGCAGTGTTCGATGCCTTTGGCCTCTTCAATTTCTGGCACTCTTTAACAACATTACTTGGGTCCTCAGATTCGCCTGGTTGCGGTATTCCGCCAGTCACCAATTTTCACAAAATAGCATGAGAATGAACTGAAAAGTTTAGCAGCAAAAATCACACATCTAATAATTACTCCTGTTCTACACTAAGTCTCGTAGACTTGCACTTGATTGTACCCAATTCGAACCATCCCATATTGTTATCCATAAATTTCCATAACATGTTTCATATACAATCATTTATCTGCTTCCTTCCTTATTTATCCAAGATTCCATTCATACAAGATAGATCGTCGTCATCTGCGTTACCCAGCCATTCCCCGTCTATTCACTCACAAACATCCCACCATGCCATCCATAAGTGTAGTCCAATCTCCTTCTCATGCTCCTTGCTACATGAAGAGGAATTTTAGCCGTACTACCCGAAGAATGCGGTTCATGGAACTGCATGCCATTTTCCCCTTGATACTCATTTGTAAAAGGCGGAGTGAACTGTCATGCCGAGCCATCAAGTTTGTGTACGCTAAAGCCCATTGCTACCATAGCGTACTTGAACTCGGTCCAAGGGAGGTCCCCTGGAATGTCACTCTCAGATGGTTGGAAAAAGAGAACTTTGAATAATTTCAGAGCTCTTGATTTGAGGTTGTAATCTTTTTCTTTGGGCTCGGATGGTGGTGCGTCGGAGATATCTTCAACAAGACTTGCAGAGGGGTTAGGTACTCCGCGGGTTTTTGGCTTAATCTTCTCTTCAGGAGAAACAAAGCTGTATATTGTCTCATTAAAAGAGAACTGCGGTATGATAGGAGCTTGGAAGCTTTTGGGGAAGACTCTTGCTGGTCTGGCTTGCGCAACCCAATCAGGTGTCCTCTCTACAGTCCGAATATTATTAGATATGTGGCCAATACTCTGTTTCAAAGTGCTGCAAGAGACTCGGCGATATTCGTAATCCAGTTTAGTCCAAAATAGTCTAATTTTACCTCAGCACTTTGCATTGCCTCCGTAATCTTTTTGGTTGGACGCTGGTAACATGGATAGTTGTACCGTCCATCACGAGGATCTCCTAGCGTTTCCAGTGACTGAAAAGCAGATTTTATGTAATGATCCGTCTTGTGTAACTCTGCACACGGGTCTTGTAAGTCATTTTTGAGCCAGTCCTTGTGTACTTCCATGTCCATTGGAAAACCTGTTGCCCATGGCAGGTAAAGATCTAGCTCATGTCCAAGTCGAATAATTAGTCCCAGATCAGAAAGTGCTCGGGATACCCACGGTGTGATTTTTGCCTTTAATTCGAGGTCCTGTTCAATCGTGTGCTCGATCTCGTCCATGATTGCAGGTATACTTAGGGACGTCTGTCTTTCTGGAGTAAACATTATCTCGAAAAGCTGAATAATAAGATCTTCGCTCTTAGAAAATCCTCTGCCAACTCGTTGATTAGCTTCTACGCAATCAGGAAGTTCCGATACTTGATGAAACTTGTGGCGAAAAGTCAAGGAAGCTGGAAGTCTCTGAGTCAAGTTACTCCTAGATCCCACTTGTAAGAATTCGAGCACGCTCTTGAAGCTCAACAACTCTTTTAAAAGCTCTTCTGGTAGACAATTTTCGGGATGGATACAAGCGGCATATTTGCCTTGAAGTATTGCTAGACGCTCGAGTTGTTTGCCTGTGATATCCCAGCTGATTATGTCAAAATATGCATCCACTACTACACGCCGAGTGACATTTTCCCAGAAATCTGGCGTGCCTATAGATAAACTAGCTTTCCCTTCATCATCTAGTACTCTTTCTAGTCTATGGTCACTTGCTTCCATCATAGCATCAGCGAAGATACCGGGGTTTTCCCTCAAATTGTGGATATAATCTTCCGCACTAAGTCGCTTGGTAGTGACTACAGCTTGCAGACGATTGAAATCCAGTCTGGAAGGCAATCGATATGGCTTCTCCATGGCCATCAAAGCTATCGTTGTATTATCGGAAGTTTTTACCAGTAGCGGTGGCTCTGGTTCAATAGGAAGCATCCATATTGTGGCAATTTCAATGTCCTGAAGAAGCGCCTGACACCAATTCACAAGGAACAAATAAAGATTGTACTGGATTTCAAGAATCAGTAAATCCTCATGTGGCAAATATTGAAAACCTGCCAGGATTCTTTCCTTCATCTTTTTGTCTGTCCACCTAACTAGCCGTCCATAAGTCTCCACCGACTCTCCTTCGAGCAGTAAAGTATGATCCTCCAAAAATTGTAACGGTAAAAAACCACCGACAACACCCAAGTCTGCTGCCCTGAGATCTGCGTTCCCAAAGAGATGAGGAGGATTGCGACCTCGAGAATTGATCAGTAGGAGCATAGACTTCACCTTAGTGAGATCTTCGACGTTCAAGTTTGGGTGTAGGAAGTCATTTCGATGACTCAGGATTTCAGAATTTAACTGCATAGAAGAGATCGGATCTTTATCAGGGTTCACCTACCATCGAAGAAGTTGTGCATAGTCTGCGCGATGCATTTCAGACGATTTAACATTGTAATCTTGTAATATTTTCCGCCGCTGCGGGTTTGATTTCTTGGTCCACCGTTGCTGAAGAGCTTCCTCCCTGCATTCAATGATGCGACGCAGAACTCGATAGTTATCTAGAATTCCTCCCGATGGTCTGCGAGCTAGGTCATTTATCTCTGTGTATCTCACTTCACGGCTCAAAGGGTTCAGAGATCTGAGGCGCTCAGCTCCTTCGATCCTGTTGGTGATATCAACCATGGAGTTAATCTGAAATATGGCTGGATGTGGATAGGGAGGTTGTGGAATCGATTTGTTGTTTCAAGTCAAAAGGCTTGTTGGAAAAGAAGTTCTCGAAAAATTCAAGAAGACAATTGACTTTGGTTTCATAGACTTTGTTATTAGTGTGAGATGGATGGATGAAAGTCCGAGTACTCAAATCTAAATTTTCAAATTTTTTGATGTCATAAAAATTGTAGAAGGCAGCACTAATAATGAGGTTCTCGAGACTTAGCACTTCACTAGCTGTTACGGTTCCTTCATCGTCACATGATTCATGCCCCGACAAAGAGAAACTAATTTAAAATTAAACTATTATTGCAATGTGGCTAAGATGCATGTTTGACCTCGGGAAATCGTTACAAGTGGCTGTTCTTGCAACCTGATAAGTTGATTGGAGATTCAAAGATTGACGAAGGCTTTGAAGCCGCTGCGTCTAACAAACACGGCTTTAATTACCAAACGAAAGCATACAGAGCAGCAGAAATATCAAGCATCATACCGTTTCAACATACGTATCACTAGTCTCCACCTCAAGTGCACCCCAGAACAAACAACCTCATCTCATCCCATGATCGCCACTCACCCGTTCCCCAACCCACCACATACATATTCGCCACGCCACAGCTTCCCTCCACACAAATACCCGAACCACATCACCTTTCTCGTCAACACACAAAACCGACTGTATAGCCGTGTTGGCAAGTCCCCGTCCCTGTTGTACCTTTGACCTGGAGCCCTGGCCCGGTGACCGTCAAGATCGTGTGGTAAATCCACAGCTCACGTGGAGTAGAGAAATATAGCGCGTGGTCGATTTAATTATCTTTTTTGACTTTTTGTGCCATCGATATTTGATTTTTGAAACAGCCCAATTTTGATGGGTGATGACGTCGTGTGATTTTTTTCATTCTGTGTATTTCGCGAGTTGTTTGTGATCTCACCATGAAAATAACCTTTCCATTGTTTTATAAATTTGTGGATTCATTAAAGAATTGTTTCTCATGGTACTTTCAGTTTACTTGTTTCTTTTCCCAAACTTTCATTCAGCCAAATTTCTAATGCGCTGCCGTTTCCAATTATCTGGATTTCCGCCTTCTTGTTTAGCATCAACATGACTTGAATCTCTTTTCTCCATTCGTCTTCATCTCCGCCCCATTGACAAATATCTCTTTGCAGCATCCTCACTGCGAGTCGTCTGTCGCGTTTCGACAATTTTAGTAAGCCCTCGTTCTCTTTTCCTCCTTGCATCATGTCCTTACTTTTGAGTCCTAGCCAACGCATGGAGGGGACGGATAGATTTTCGTTTTCATGTGCAAGTGCGACAGAGCCATGTTTGTATGTGGACATGATGCCTATACCATCAGGATCAAAGTCCACCAAAGCATATATCGGTATTATTGGATAATGCTTCGCTAAATAGTGGAGAAACTGTCGACTTTGTGTATCAGGATAACCTTTTGCCTATTATGATTAGGCCCTGTGCAATATTACAGAAGAAGTACTCTGAAATACATACTGTAAGTATTATCCCTCTCCCCGCATTCGAATATTCCCAATATCGGTTTTCTGCCAATGTGCGAAACGTCGCCTGTTTGCAGTCAGTGAGATTGTAAGCTCGCATTAAAGTTTGGCCAACCTCTTTCTCAATTACTAGTATCCATTTAACCTGCGAGAGGTCCATCTCTTCTATTTCTTTCACCCATGGAACTAGTTGTGACTACCAAATTAGTGAGAAGGTATGACACAAAGAGAGTCCTTAGGAGCAAACATTTGCTGCTGATGAATAATCCATTATGGACTGATTCGTTCTCTTCATAATAAACCAGCCTGTAATTAATCCTTTGGCAGCGGCCATCTGCGAAGTGCGAGTCAGCCAAGAATTGACGCTGTTGTGGAGAGGAGTTCACTGACTACATTCAGAGCGTCGCGCTTCAATCCAAGAGTACACGCGATATCATCTACGAAACGATCGACAATTGTCTGTTTCGTAAAAAGCTCAGGATCTCGATAATACATGTCCCTAATGATGCACCGTCAGTCTGAAACGGACATCAGTGCCAAGTGATGATAGTATACCTCTTGCTGATGATATTTCCAGTGACAAGCGCCTCGTGAGAAAGTTCCAGAATCCGTAGCAATGCAACTATATTGACATTAGTAAGGGCTGTTAAACAAAGACATCGAATCTACCAAATTTCCACGCCTCTCGAGGCGAGGAACTGGGAAACTGCACAACCCTTGAACCAAAAACTTCTTTGCTGCCTGGAGTTACATTTTTTTCGCCCAGACTTCGAGATTTCAAATGGATTGAAAATTGTTTCCTTCGTCCGATCATACAATCAGTCATGGCCTCGCAAATTTCTTCGATTTTGCATATGGCAGATCCGGTTTGGTAAGATAATGTGGAGGTATTCCTTGGATTCAGATCTTCAATCTTCCCAGGCGTTGATGATGGCGTTGTCAACGGATTGGTATCGTTACTTTGTTCTCCGTGTTGAGATGACACGGACTTCAGTTCATCACTGTGATCTGTAGAAGCAGTTTCACTGATTAGTTTTCTGGAAGGTAAATCATGTAGCAATTGAAATGATGAAGACGGCGTATCCTTCAGAATATCCTGTAGAAGATCAAAGTCCATAGCATTCTTTAATTTGGTTCGACATCTATCAGCTAGAAGTGAGTCTTTATCAACCGTTGATGCTTGGAGAAGATTTTCACATGATTTTTCAAATGTTCGAATGTTTGAATGTTTGAATGTTTGACGTCTGATGTCTAAAATTGGAACATTTGAAGATCCGCGGGGAAGACGGGAGACGAGAAAATGTGGAATACGCTAAAATAGGGCGACCTCCAGCTGCCATCCTTGACCGCCTTAACGGCCCCTGAAATATCTAGGGTCCACCAAAGCTTGTAACTTTGTTAGAATTACTCGTACACAATTTATGTTTTGACAATTGCATCATATCATTCCCATTTAATCTTGATTAATATGGCGAGAACGAAACTCAATACAATTGGTGACGCCGAGAGCAAAGCAAAGACGGGCGAAAAAAGATCGTTTGATTCCTCGAATACTACGCAGACTACGAAACGGCCAAAACTACAGGAACGTACAGATTACTCTCGATGGCGTTTACTCGACGAAAGAGGTAGGCAAACATGGCATTACCTGGAAAACGATGAAGATGCCGCGGAATGGCCTCAAACAACTGCAGACAAGTATTTCTTAGGATTGCCAACAGTATGGAAATTGTGCTTTGCTATAACATCATTGCTAACAATATTGACAGGGTCTACCAGATCTTCCAAAAGCTCATAGTCCTCTTGATTCCGTTAACAATTGTCTCGAATTCTTCGAAAAACTTCAGCTTCCCCCTGGCAATTGGGCATGTGAATACGGTGGACCAATGTTTCTGCTTCCCGGTCTGGTCATCACTTGGACCGTCACCGAAACTCCAATTCCGGATCATATTGCGACAGAAATAAAAAATTATCTATTTGCACGAGCACATCCAGATGATGGAGGATGGGGATTACACATTGAGGGAGAGAGTAGCGTTTTTGGTACTGCCATGAACTATACTACTCTCCGTTTGGTCGGAGTTAGTGAAGAGGACGAACGAATGATTAAGGCGAGAGGAACATTACACAAGCTTGGTGGTGCTAAGAATGGACCGCATTGGGCAAAGTTTTGGCTGAGCGTACTCGGTGTATGTCAATGGGATATAGTCAACCCCGTGCCGCCAGAGTTTTGGTTGTTACCTGACTGGGTACCTTTCCATCCTTGGAGATGGTGGATTCACATGCGCCAAGTTTATGCACCCATGTCATTCATCTGGTCGAAGAAGTTCGCGTACAAAACGACACCCATTGTTGAGCAACTACGACAGGAGCTTTTTGTAGAACCATACACAGCTATCAATTGGGCAGAACATCGAAACAGCATTCATCCAGGAGACAATTATCATCCAAAATCATGGCTCCTAAACACAGCAAATTGGTTTCTCGTTAATATCTACAATCCATATCTCCGGACTGATGCATTGGCGAAGCAAGCCGAAGATTGGGTATTCAAACTAGTTCAAATGGAAGACAAGAACACCGATTTTTCCAATCTCGGACCTGTCAATGCAACTATGAACTTTCTTGCGTGCTATGTTCAAGAGGGACCTAATGCGTACTCCGTACAACGACATCGCGAACGAATGGCTGACTTTATGTGGGTCAAGGATGAAGGTATGTTGATGAATGGAACGAATGGAGTACAATGCTGGGATACGGCATTTTTGATTCAAGCCGTGATGGATGCTGGTTTGGCTGAAGATCCAAGATGGAGACCCATGTTGACCAAGGCACTCGAGTTTCTTGAGGATCAACAAATTAGAGAGAATGTCGACGATCAAGATATTTGCTATCGTCAACAACGAAAAGGAGCCTGGGCCTTCAGTAATAAAGATCAAGGATATGCTGTCAGTGACTGTATCTCCGAAGCTTTGAAAGCCGTTTTGATTCTACAACGAACACCTGGCTATCCAACTTTGCTGGAAGACCAACGAATCTTTGATGCCATTGATACCATTCTAACGTACCAGAACAAATCTGGTGGCTGTGCATCTTATGAGCCAACTCGAGGTTCAGAAGCTTTAGAGATGTTGAATGCAGCCGAGGTATTCGGTAGAATTATGATCGAATACGATTACCCTGAATGCACAACCGCTGTAGTCACAGCATTATCGCTGTTCTCTAAATACTATCCGGATTATCGTGCATCCGAAATCAAAGCTTTCAAGGGTAGAGCTATTGAATATATTCGAAGAGCACAATACGCCAACGGTAGCTGGTATGGTAGTTGGGGTATTTGTTTCACATATGCTGGAATGTTTGCTCTAGAAAGTCTCGCAAGTATTGGGGAAACCTACGAGAATAGTGAGCATGTAAGAAAAGGATGTGATTTTTTCATTTCCAAGCAAAGAAGTGATGGCGGATGGTCTGAAAGCTATAAGGTATGCAGCCTGTCACTTATGATTAAAAATAGTTCTAACATCTTTTCAGTCCTGTGAACAAGCGGAATATATTGAGCATCCATCTGGTTCTCAAGTTGTACAGACAGCTTGGGCATGTATTGCTTTGATTGAGGCCAACTACCCAGATCGTGCACCAATTGAAAAGGGATTGAAGCTAATCATGAGCCGGCAACAAGCTAATGGAGAATGGCTACAAGAGGCCATTGAGGGTGTATTCAATAAGAGTTGTATGATCTCGTATCCTAATTACAAGTTCATCTTTCCAATGAAAGCACTGGGATTATTCGCCAAGAAATATGGAGATATTAAACTTTTGTAATGACACAAGGGGGTGAGGGAAGACTACCTAGGCATCTAATTCAGGTTTGGAGTGGCGCAATGACTATCTAATGCCCATGAGCTTAATGTAATAATACTTATATTTATACTTGACCAGGTAACATATCTTCTACTAAATACCCTCATATAGTTAAATTCCCTGGGAAAAAGAATATAATCTATAATTGTTGAATAGAAACCAGTCAAATCTAATAATGACGCTAGCCGACCAAGCTTCGATCTACTATGGTACCTAGCCACGTGCTAGCTTCTGTGCTAGATCATACCCCGCCAATGTGAATATTTACCATTTTTCAATTGGTCCAGTTGAATGGCTTATGATCCACATAGCGCCGTACTACAGGCTACCGACGAGGCTGAAGATTGAAGCATCGAACTTTCCAGTTCAATTACCAACAGATCATGTCTATAAATGAATTCATCTCCCTCGTTTCTTCTCCAAAAGTTTTCTCATCATTCTCGAACATTTAAACTCAATAAATTCAGAACAAACAAACTCATAACCGCGGATATTACCAAGTACACAAACACATCATGTCAACTCAAGCAGCTCTCGGCGCTGCCGCCATCGACAAGAAAGATTACCCCGCGGCCATCGAATACTTAACCAAAGCCATCGCCGAAAGTCCTTCATCTCCAAACTACCTCATATCCAGATCTATAGCCAATCAACGTGCTAAGAATTACGAAGCATCACTCGCAGATGCGGATGCCGCCGTCCATGCAGCTATCGCTCGTTCTCGTCGCGAACTCATCGGTACCGCCCACTTTCGTCGCGCAGTCGCTCTTCATGGCCTAGGCAGATTTGGAGATGCAAGGTTATGTTTGGCTTGGTGCATGCAGAAAAATCCAAAAGAAAAGGCTTTGACTATGTGGCAGGCAAAGGTCAAGATGGATTACGAAAATGCGGGTGGTGAGGAAGCGGAATGTAATAAGCGTACAGTGAAGGAAGTTCCTGACAAGCAGGCTGCTGTCAAGCCGTCAGTAAAAGATCCTAAGGGTAAAGGTGTAGAGGGTTCTTCAAAAGCTCCAGCAGCCGCTCCTGCAGTAACTGCAAAGGAGAATATTAGACAAGAGTAAGGATAATTACTTTCGACTTTATAAAATGACGAGCTAACAGATTCCGCAGATGGATTCAATCCAACTCGAAGGTTACAATCACTATTTATGCCAAGGGCGTCGCAAAAGATACTGCACAAATTAATATCGAAGAGGGACAGGTATAAGATTATCTCCGAGCTTCCAAATTTACAGCATCTAACCCGTCATAGGTTGAAGTTTCATTCCCAATTGGACAAACCGGAAACACATACGATTTCACTGCTTCGCCACTTTTCGCACAAATTGATCCTTCTCAGAGTAAATTCAACATTACCCCCTTTAAAATCGAAATCGAATTATACAAGATTAAGCAAGGACTTAAGTGGTCTAAATTAGAAGGAACCGAGCCCATTATCAGCACATCCACCGAGGAAAGGAAGCCCGAAATCCCTGCTGCAGTCTTAAATTCCTCCGCCGAGAAGGCCCCCTCTTACCCCACCTCCTCTCGAAATGGTCCAAAGGATTGGGATGCCCTCGCCTCATCTGCTCTTAAATCCGAAAAGAAAGAAGGAGCAAAGGATACTGGCGGAGACAGTGATGGAGAAGGTGGTGATCCCATGGATTCTTTCTTCAAAAAACTTTATAAAGATGCGGATCCAGATACTAAGAGAGCTATGATGAAGAGTTTCCAAGAAAGTAATGGCACTGCTCTGAGTACCAATTGGTCGGATGTTAAGAAAGCTCCTGTCAAGACTCAACCTCCGGAAGGCGTCGAGGCCAAGAAATGGTAGATAGGGAAACGGAGGACCATGAGAGTATGGAGAAGCATGGGAGGAAAAGTCGATGGAGCATTATATTATCCTGGGGAGTTTAGGAGTGGAGTGTCTTAATATGACATGGCTGGCGTTTGGATTCTCATGAATGAAAGGTCTATCTGATTAAATCCTTAGGCACCTGGAAATATCTCATGACATCCTTAAATTTGAAGTGTTCTCATAGATAGCGTGGAATTGATAAGTAATACCTATTTCTTAATTCATTGAAGAGACATCGTACACTATTTTCTACATCCGGAACCGTAGGAGAACTTCTTTGCTTATACTGAAACAATAATCATCATAACTTCACCCCCTCATATAAAGTGTCTGAATATGAACAACCCTTTCAAATCTTGATACAAAAGAGTCTCGAAATCCTGCGAAAGAGAAAAGTACTCGACTATACGATACTGTTCTACTTACTCCACCGCATTTTGGAATAATAAGCCATGTATCTGAGAAGAACATGATATATAAATGGGCAGTCTTGGATATTTGGGTGCTCTGACTTGGGATTTTAGAGTATGAATGATGGGTTATGGACTGTGGATTGTGAATTACCTTGGGTCTGATGGAGAAGGGGGAGGAAGGGGGAGGAAGAGATGGGGATACTTGTTTCTTCTGGGTGGTGAATATGCTGTGGTAAGTAGATTATACTCATTGCGGATAAGAGTTTGTGCAGACTTAGTCAGAAGCTCATAGAACCAGGTTAAGTGATCTTCCTATAGCCTCTGTGAAGCATTACCCATTTACAGTAGGATACGAGAATAGTTGAGTCTTAGTCTACGACTTGTAGACTCTAACCTCACAATGTGGAGTGCGTATGACGATTGGAGAGCAGGAAGAAAAGGAAGGAGCTAGAGACACCATCAATAAGCTTAACTAACTAACTTTAATTTGACACATGTCTTTCTTTAAATTCTCGCTCTCTTACACGTTCAATACCATCGAATACTCTTTTTCATTGCTTCAACAGAACCTTTTATAAACTCTTGAGAACTGCTTGGATTGAGAATCATTGAGATTTAGGTCTTTCATTCTCGCTTCTTTCAAGCTTGCTTCTTCTACTGTCAGTTCTTCCAAAGTAAAGAGTTTCAACCCTCATTAAAACACTTCCGATGCGTCCCAAAACAGAAGAAGATATAATCCGATTGATTATATACTCTCCCATGATGTTTGCGCAAGTATGACGATCGATTCCCAACCACCAACTCCATTAATACCAATCGTCACTCAATTTCCAGTTGGTAATGCATTTAATGAATTTCATGGTGGACGTCGGATCTGCAAATTGTGTATTCCAGCTCTGATCAGAATCAACGTCTTCGGACTTCTTCTCTAGTGCGCTCAGCCGCACCACAACATGCTTTTCGATTCTTCCTCAATTTTCCTGGTGACATTCAATACGAGATTTACAGCCTGCTGTGCAACGAAGAACAACGAATTATTCTTGTCGTGGTTCATTGGTCCCTGCTCAAGCACTTCTTCATTACTCCAATTACACCACGCACCCCGAGCGTTGTTCATGTATGCAGAGAATCTCGTGAATATGCACTAAGATACCATTTTTCACTTGTTAGCAAGCAACTTTCTCATTAATTAACCGAGCCCGCTGTGGTTCTAAACTATCGCTCCTACTATTCTCGTGGAAACCCTCGGACCAGCGAATTATCACAACCTCGACGGCTCGGTCTTCGATCTTCGGCACCGGTAAGTAACATGTACGTTAATTTCGAGACGGATATCATATATTTTACGGCCCATGCAAAGGGACATGCGAATCAGTTGAGATATTTTCATGTAGTGCTTGTTTGAAGGTTTACTTTCCTCTGTATGATGCTTTATGACAGATGGCTGGGGATCTGAGCCCAAAATTGAAACACGTTGCTCTGAATGTAGCATTGTTGGGATTGGGAACAAACACTTGGTATATCGGAGATTTCTCCAAATTCAAGAACTTGGAAAGGATTTCATCTTGTATGAAGGAAAAGTATCAAGATTTGACAGATGAATTAGTTATACAGAAGCTGGAACCCAAGTATCCGGTATCGTTGAAGTATGGAAGTATTTCAAGTATTCGAAGATTCTGCATCTCGCACGATGGGGCTTTCTTTGTCGTGAAGCATGTCTATTACCGGTATTGTAACTGATGCAGTCGAGCATGGATTGGTTTCTCCGAAAAGGAGTTTTTCGGGAGAAATAAACTATGGCTGCAAGCCAAAAGCGAAAAAGAGGATTTGCCTAAGGATGAATATGATTTTGAGGAATATCTATCAAGAATTAAGTTCGGATTACATATGGTGAAAAAAAGATCTTCGAAGAATGGAATCAAACAGACAGCTGATGAAGATAGTGAGGAACAAAACGAGTTAGATAGTGGTGATAAAGATGAAGAGCCTGGGGTGGGCGGTGATGAGGATACTAGAGATAATTTTCTGTTTCTTTAACCAGGGCAGGCGGAATTCTCAAATTTGAAATTATACAGTACGAGTGAATGATGTTTCGATGATCTGCCTTCTACTTCGTTATCTGGGATTGTGAATATAATTTGAAAGTTGGGTTATAACTGCCATATCGATACTATTCGGTTGTTATAAAAGCTGTATATTATCGAAGATATATAGTCCTGATCTTTGGAATATCGATAAAATCAGATTTGGTATATTCTCAATATATCTAATATCACATCATTATTCAGACTCGTCAGATAGCACTCATCTAGAAACAGAAGGGTGAAAAGAAATGTGTTGAGTTACGCAATGACTGTTCGCTACACAGAAATGAAAAGATTTGCCAGGAGGTGATGATGCTTTGGACTACTTATTGGAGGAGATAATAAAAGACCTTAGATCCTAGGAAGTGTAGCACTAAGCTGGACACCATCACTTCCACCATATGCATTTCACTCGTCAAATTCATCGTCACATTCAACCGTTGAAGAGACCACGAACATAACTTCAACTTATACTTCCGGTATTTCCTGGATAGATTCAAGAATCACCTTTCGCCTATCTATCCGTAGCTTTATATACCTTGCACGCAGGTCGAACACTCTATTTAATATAAACCATCGCAGTCGCTTTGGACCCGGTGCAGATGGACTGGATTCAATGTCATATTGATGGAGAGCTTTCAACATCTGTATGCACCATAGCCGATAAAACTTGATACCCATAATACTCCATTCCTCTCTACCATTCACTGTATCTCGACACTTACCTCCTTTCCGTGTCGGAATACACAAAATGATATAGATTCCTACACATGCAATTTGACAGCATGTAAAAGAGAGATGTATAGAGTAATGGAAGTCTCCATGAAATTACCACATTGATTGTGGGAACTGAACAAAACTTCATGATATATGTACTACACTAATAGTTTCATACGCCGTACCAGCGCCCATATTTTTACATATATAGAAAACATCAATATATTCTCCTGTCATGCTTCCCTTCCTGCTCTTCACGAGCGTTCGACTCCTTGTTTACTGCTGTCTACTCAGTCCTCTCATCATTCATACAAATTGTGACAGCACATACCTTCATCTTTCGCCGCCTTCAACCCCTCCATCTCCTCCCTCATCTCCTTCATATCCACACCTCGCACCTAGTATCTCATAAGCTCCATCCTTAAGTCCACTAGCAGAAGAACATCGAGCACACACCTTGACACCCTCCCCAATTCCCTTTCTCTCTTCCATTTCTTCCACTTCCGTCATATCCATATCTATATCCACACCCTCACAAATTCCCACTAACATATACACCCCCGAGTCCTCCTCAATCTTCATATCAAGCACCGACTGCACAAGACCGAAATCAATCCTGATCTCGCTCTCACTCTCGACAAATTTGAGTTTGATCGGCGGTACGAAACGAGGGAGTTCACGATGCAGAATTTTGTAGTTGTATTCGTAACTTCTTTTGCCTGTAGTTATACAGTTAGTTATGCTCATACCCGCGAATGGAAGATAGGGAAGTGAGAATTCCTACATACTAATAACTCCCATCCTCCCTCTGGTAAAAAGACCTATAGTGTTTGCTTCAAAAAACAGTTCACTATTCCAGGACTTGCTCTTTCACTTCTTTTACTTTTTCCCCTTCGATGTTGGTGTCTTCAAAGTTCCTTTTCACTCTCTGATTACATTTCCAGATTTCCCTACCTGTAGACCTCAGTTTTCAATTCCAATTTCCAATCCCTTACCGACTTTAAACTCTCCACTTCTGCCATCATCTTGCAACAGATTTTCGTCAAACAATAAAAGCCTTACCCTACTCAAAGTCGTGACAACACCGTGCATACGCAAGGTATGTACGCACAGCAGCTACAGCATTCAATTGATCGAAAAGGAACGGAACACAGATCAGCAAGCATCGCGGCACAACATTTGCGTTATTTCTAGTTTCAAGAACCTTCTCTGTTGTTGTTTTAGCGACTACTGAATCTGGCAGGCTCGGAAATATATCACAGATGTAAGTCGTAGGCGAGATACATGATGATATCTTACGGGGGCCAAAAGCCAAGACTGATTAGGAATGGGAATATGTGGTGCTGCTTGACGCTTCACTGAATTCTGGGTCGAGCTGGTAATTCCGCTATGTTGCGTATCTGAACATGTCATGATAAAGTAATGGTGCAAGAAGAAAGGGGAACAATGCACCGATGTACTATACCATTGTTCATTGTAAGCAATAAAGAGGACCAAAAAAGTGGGAGATCGGATGACATGCAAGACAGTAGACAGCATATGCATGGTTTTGCAAACCAACTCAATGAAGACGCTATGAACAATGAATAATGTAGCATACAAGATAAAGCTGGCAATAGCTCGCGAAGCCCTACCTATGGGAGAGTGGGTCGCAATTTCGCGATGATTTGATGGATCATCTTCATGGCATGTTTCCAATGTCTCCGTTCGGTCCTATTTTGCAGATTGAGGGGCCCCAGATTCGCACTTGTGCCAACATATGCAAAGAGATGTTACTGGCTATGATTAGTGATTTGCGAGTTGTAGGCGAAGCCAAGATGTAAATGCTGTACAACATCGTAATGATATATTATATTATTATTGGGTGTTATTTGACTGTTGTACAAGGACAATCAATCTTGTCTATCTTTACTGTGCGCTCGTCCATTTTCGATCTCAGGGGTGGATGATTTTTTCTCGCCTTTGATCTCGATGACTTTCATATCAAGATTGACGCGGAACTTTTTTCCTCTCCACATTACTGTCGTTCCACCAAGACATGCCCATATCCAAATAGGTAAGGCAAGGATTTCTCTGCCGAGCCATGCAGATGCCCATTCTTTAAAGGGCCTTCTGGATCTTGTCTGTGGAGGTCGTGCAAAGGAAGGCGTATTTACATCCAGCTCAATAGATGCACCAGAATGAAGGTGAGCATAGACAAACCAATCAAGGGTCATCCACGCGGCAACATTTGATAACCAAACCAATGCAAAAGCAAGCCATGTCTGAGGCACACTTAACCTTTCATGAAACCAAGGTAGTGTTGTGATTGCGAAAGAGCCATAGGCTGAGCATAAAAGTGGTTCAACACCAGGTTCAACAAATGTGGCGAGTGTAACGGTCCATTTTCGAACTCTGAGCCAACGTACTCGGCGTGCGATGTATTCTCGAACTGACATACCAGCCATTGGTTGTATAGCCAAATCGCCAGGAACCAAACCATGTTTGTGCCACCTTTCTCCAGCCTCCTCTTCCGGTACCTGCTTTCGCCATAATAAGTCTCCAATTAAATGATCTTCGCAAATATTTTCCGAGAAAAAGTCTATTCCTGGAGAATAATTAGGGGAAGTCGAGGTGAGGTAGTTTAGATGAGACCGCCTGAACATGTTTGATTTGCCAACAATGCATGGCGCAACTGACACCGTATTGATTGCGGTGTAGAACTTAGCGTGCGAAGACGCCATGAAGGATTCCTCAAAACGTCCACCACCAATTCTTGCGCCTGCATCGAAATTAGACTCGTTCTTGGGAATATTTGTAATGTTAGAGGCCATTGAATTTGTAGACGTAATTTGTTGCCCGGCTGTGAGAAGTTGTTCAGTCTCCCCGCCCGTGCTGGTTCCAACTGTATCTACAACCAATGGTAATAAGTGGACGAATTTATATGGTGTTGTCCTTGTGCCGTCTGTCTTCAAACCACACAGTTTGTCGACCATTCGTCCAGCAGTACCGGTTCCAACCCAGACATTACAATCGAGGATCCACACAATGTCTCCCTTTGCCTCTCTGTATCCGCGACTCATATTCCGAATCTTAGGATTGGGTCCAAGGTTGCCAATTTCTCCTCCATGGCCGCTCAGGTTTGGATCTTCTTCTTCAATGAAAATTTTGGCATCGAATTCGGGAAAGTCTGCCAGCAGACGTTGAAGAACTGGGAATGCGGGATCTGTGGATGATCCGACACAGAAGTATATCGTTAACTTATTTGCTGGGTATGTCTGTCTGAATGTGGCCGCGAGGCATTCGTATAATTGTGGCTCTAGTCCTTTCACTGGTCGTAAAATCGTAATATGGGGAATGTCATCGCTATCTAAGTGTGGAGAGATGGCAGGCTTGGGAACGGAAGAGTAGTAGCGAAACCTTAAAGCGAAGATATGTTAGATTACAATGGGGCTACAGCAGTATGAAATGGAAACCTTACAATTGAGTAGAGCCTATCGCTTGTACGAGTAGAATGAAGAAATACCAAGTCCAACATGCCAAGGCTATGATGTTCATCAAAGTTTCCTTTTCCATTTCAAGACGCGGGATAGTTACCAGAGCTGGAGTTGACAGCAAGAGCTTTCGAGAGTAGAAAGAGTTCCTCCGCCCAATTCCATCGATGACAGTACGAATGAGAAGAGAGTACTTATGGTTCCAGTCTGGTCAGGTTGATGTTAGGAGTTTCTATGGAGAGACATAGAAATCGAGTCTCAAACCAAAGACAAAACTATTCCACGCTTTCTTCGCGCTCGTACCGACAAATATTGTTCGAATCGAGAAGATTACGTAATACTCAATTATGCGTTTATGCATCAGATATGCGAGGAGTGAGTAGAGCTCAGAGGAGCTTGGATCAAGCGGCACTTACCGATAAAAGATTTAGTGCCGTCTTCAAAACTCGAAATTTCTTCCTCATTGAAAAAAAAAATTATTCTTCTCAATTTCAACAACACCACCACAATTGTTTCCAAGAATTTCATCGACCACAACATCTTCTCCCACTAGAAGGAGAAGAGTTTTGGTAATTTGTAAGTCATCTATCCCTTTCGTTCTACTTTTTTGGTCTGGAATATACCATTTAGACAGCTCAATTCAATTTGACTGTCATGCAATGCGGTGATGACTCAATTCGATGCTTAGAGTGACGGCTCTGACTTTGTTCGTCCTCTCTGTACGCTCAATTCTCTTCGGAGAAGACTACAACGGTATCTGAGCATTGCAAATATTTATGTATTCTTGATTCAATTGGCTCAAAGACTCTATCCAACGGTCGCTAACCATTGATTCATAATAGGAAATCGCAATGACCTCACGATAGTCTTATCCTTCAATCATGGCAGACACAAATGTAGTGACTCCGGCCGGTGCTCCAATTGAGGCCACAACTCCCACAAAACCAAAACATGTTGGACCTAGACCGCCCTCTAAGTTCCAGCAATTGAACAAACTTTACGGGCTTCCTGCTCCTATTCGAACATTTCCTCTTCCTACTCTCATACCCCACAATCCACTTTCACTTTTCCATATTCTTTATGTTTGGTTGTCCCAGACAATCAATCGTCCTTCGTCACATTTTGATATCCTTTATCAAGGATGGTTCTCACCTGAAACACGATCCATTCATATAACAGACTCTCGGTCCATCAGAGGTCTCTGGGAGCAAGGTTTCTATGGGAAAGGAAGTCTGAGTCGCAGTGAACCGAGTTGGCTGACGCGAGAGAAAAAGCGACGAGGTGTTTCAAAAGCGATTGCAAGCGAGGATGTTACAAGAAAACGTCGTGCCGATCGTCAACAAACCAAGTGGGAGCGGGCGAGAAAAGAAAGAGAAGCTATTGATCAGACTCTGTTGGCAGAAGCACAGGCAAAAGAATTATCCAAAACCAAACTTGTTCCATCTGAAGAGACCATAACAGTCGAAGTTGACAATCTCCCCGCTTCTGCTGATCCCAATCAGAACGCAGCAATTGCCGAAATATCTGTTTCGCATTGCTTAGATAGCACAGATGATGTTGCTTTGAATAGCACCACATTATCGAGGGCGCCCACTGGACCAATGCAGCTTCTTGCTCTACCCAACTCATCCATTGAGGTTGTAAAGACCCAAGCCACCAAAGAGCCATTGTCTCGAAGTGCAGTGAATGCCAATAAGGTTGCATCTTCAAATGTCGCGTCATTCATCGCACCTACCGGACCCTTGGGTATTCTTACATTGCCAAACTCTCTCGTAGAACTCAATATTTTGAGACATCAAGACAGTAGCAATCTGTTGTCCCCACGAATGATCACCACAATTGTTGAAAATTCAGTGTCTAAGCCTCATTTAGCTTCAGCCCCGGTGGGTCCTCTGGAATTGCTAGCTCTCCCAAATTCCGCAACTTATGCTTCCGCGACCTCTGATGAACTCAATACTGGTACCGAAGAAGATGGGGACTCGAAGGAACACCTTGGTCATTCAACATCGGTTGAAGTTGATGATAGCTCAGTTACAACACCAGAAAATGTTGTACCCTTTGATAGCTCATTACTCATCGCCCCCAGCGTTGATGTCAATATCATCGATGCTCCGTTGACGCCAGCCTCCACTGTTTCTGTTCCGAACAGCGTATCTGATGGTGATGTACCTGAAAATGGTTCATCTACATCTGTATCAGACCGCCAGAAGAGTGTTAGATTTTCCCCGACCGTGGAACAAACCACCTTCCTGCCATCGCAACCACCAAGTCCTGAGCGTGCTGTGACAAGTACCGAAGAGAAGCCAGAGGCAATCTCTGAACTGGTTCTGGACGAGGATATGGTCATTGAAGATCAAGAACACTTTCAATTAACAATGGAAGAGGCTTTCTTTCTCTCATACGGATTAGGAGCTCTGACTGTTCTTGATCCCGTCACCAAACTCGCACTTTCAAATCAAGATTTGTTTTCACTATTCAGAAAATCATCCTATTTCCCACCAAATTCAAACCCGAGTCTATCAACGGATGATCCATTCCTCGTGAATTACGTTGTTTATCATCATTTCCGTTCTTTGGGCTGGGTCGTGCGTGGTGGAACGAAATTCTCGGTTGACTATCTACTTTATAATCGTGGCCCAGTCTTTAGTCATGCTGAATTTGCCGTTTTGATCCTTCCATCATACAGTGATCCTTACTGGTCCAGTGGTCCATTCTTGCAGAATTATGTGAAAGGCAAACAGGAGAGAAGCTGGTCATGGATGCATTGCATCAATCGAGTCATTACACAGGTCAAGAAGACTTTGATTTTGGTTTACGTGCATATACCCGCACCTATCGATGGAAACTTGAAGGAAAATAGCGTTGATGAATTACTTGGGAAATACAAAGTGAGGGAAGTTGTCCTCAAACGTTGGTCACCCAATCGTAGTCGGGACTAGAGGTATACCAAACTCATACACATGTATCATAGAAAAAAAATTCAAAGTATCACATTTGCAAAGATTATATTCATTGCTCTATGACTCTAATCTAAACGACCATACTCCTGTCCTTCCTGATCACATGGTATATTGATCACCCCTATGATACAAACCACATCAACAGCATTAAGTAGCTCTTTCAGATAAGCAGAAACGTTACATTCATGTCTATCTATTCCTATCGCTTTATATGAATCCACCAAATAAGCGCACGTCGAGAGTGGGGTAAGGTAAGTGATCGTCGTTGTACCCCTCGATTTATGACTTTTCAAACCAATGATTGTAAGGTTTGCGTTACAGTGCATATCATTTACCGGTCAACGTGCGTTTTCTTGACCGAGTAATTTGCGCTGGATGGGGCAAAGAGTGTCGATTTAGACTTCGGACTTTTACTTTCCTGTGCCTAGGTATGCCATGTACCATTCCATGATGAGATCGAAAAATATATAAACCTTTTCCTGCATGCAATCTTTTGCTTTGATACATTCTTGATAAATAGTGAATGCAATTCCCTTATTCCATCTCGGTCAGAACAACAGATGAATGGCTTCGTTAAACAATTCTTTCGCATTGCTTTTGTGATCAACTTCAATATCTTTTCATTTCATAAATAACGTTTCAAGATGGCAAAACCAGTATCCAAAAATACCGAATTAGATGCATGGAAAGCTTCATCGAACGCAGATACATCTGCTCATGGCGAACAACAACATCATCATGAACGCGAAGAACCATCCACTACGATAAAAACAGTACAAAATATCGCCTTAGCAGATGCGACAGCTAAACAAAAACCGAGTCTGTGGACATGGAGAATGGGTCAACTTTACGTGATCCTTTTTCTGGCCACGCTAAACGCGGCAGTTAATGGATACGATGGAAGTGTCATGAGCTCGATTAATTCGTATGCGCAGTATAGGAGTTACTTTGGATTTGACCTTACGGAGGGAACAGCGGCGACGGGAATTGTTTATGCGATGTTTACGATTGGGAATTTGGTTGGGGCGGGGTTTGCAGGTCCGGCTGCTGATGTATGTTGTTTCTTTCCTTGGGTATTGCGGGAGATTTGGGGAGTGAAAGTCAGAGGGTGAGAGGGTGGAAAAATAATATGGGATTTAGGTGCTAATGGAAATGCGTGCGTTAGTGGAAGGGAAGACGATGGGGTATGTTTTTAGGCGCGGGCGTTATTATCGTGGGAGCAATTGTGCAAGCTACCAGTCAGAACTTGGCGGCTTTCATGATTGGAAGATTCATGCTCGGTACGTATCTGGTAGTACTTGTGTGGAATGTAAATCTTCAAGATGCTAATTTCCCAAGGTGTCGGCGCGGCAATGGGTCCCAGTTCTGCTTTACCCTAGTAAGCTCATACTGAATATTTGGAGTGGAAGAAAAGGGGAACAGACGAGTCTCACAATTTATAGTGTAAGCGAAATGGCGCATCCATCTTTTCGAGGCGCGATGACGGGTGTCTATACGACTTTTTATTTCGTGGGAGCTATACCTGGGACATTTAGTTGGTGTTATCTCCAAGCCCCTTCCTAAAACAAATGCTGAAGTTTGTAGTACCATATGCTACGAGCTACATCAATGGATCCCAAGCTTGGAGAATCCCGCTGTGGTTGCAGATGACGTTTTCGGGGATTGTCTTCGTCTCGGTACTGTTTCTGCCAGAGGTGTGTTCTTTCATTTCTTTGAGAATTCAACGCTCGGGGGATGCTAAAGAGAGATACTAATATGAGACACAGAGTCCAAGATGGCTGGTAGCAAATGATCGACATGAAGAAGCACTCGCCATTATGGCAAAATATCACGGTGAAGGCGACCGCAGTTCTCCTCTAGTGCAACTCGAACTCCGCGAGATGATGGAGGAGATCTCCAAAACGGGTGCTGATAAGCGATGGTGGGATTTCAGAGAATTGTTTGATTCGAGGGAAGTTCGATATCGTACCATGTTGACTTGTGCTATTGCTCTGTTTGGTCAGTGGACTGGTAATGGTATGTGTCATCTTTACTTCTTTATTTTGAGTTCTATAGATATGAATCGTAGAATGGGATTTCAGGGTTGATAATTGTGTAGGCCCCGTCAGTTACTACTACCCACAAATGCTAGCAGGTGCAGGAATAGAGAATAATCACACTCAATTACTTCTCGTAAGTATTCCAATCAATTATCCACCAGCCAAATCCACAACTCATCCAAATCAGCAAGGCATGCAATCAGTCCTCTCCTTCATCGGTGCTCTCATAGGAGCAGCCTACACCGATCACTGGGGCCGCCGCCCTCAACTTCTCATCTCCACCTCGTTAATCTCTCTTCTGTTCCTCATTACTCTAATCCTCAACGCCTTAAACACAACCACAGATCCCGACACTCACCTCACGGTCGCAAAATCCGCAGCAGCGTCTAATGCCGAAATCGCTATGATTTTCCTCTTCTCATTTGTGTTTGCAATGGGTTGGACGCCGATGCAGGGTCTCTATGCGGTGGAGGTTCTGAGGTATGAGAGTAGAGCGAAGGGAATGGCGGTTTATACTTTGGTGGGAAATGTAGCCGGGTTTTATAATACTTTTGTGACTGGGATTGCGTTTAGTGGGGCGGGGTGGAGGTATTATTATTTGTGAGTTGTTTTGAGCGTTGATTTGGGACTTGTCTTCTGAGAGATGTATTGATTAAGTTTCAGGTTCATATTTTGGGATTTACTCGAAGTGGCTTTCATATATGTAAGTTCCCCCACCCTAACGTTCCAAAATTCCTCCCCGTCTTTCAGACAACAGAACTTTTAAACTAACACCGCATAGTTCTTCTTCGTAGAAACCAAGGGCAGAACAGTAAGTACCATCATTCTGCTCTCTTTTCATCCCATTTCCCTTCCCGATCTATCCAATTCAGCACCATGAACTCCGAGCCTTGACTGACAGTCGCGAAATTACAGCTCGAAGAATTGACCGAAATATTCAACGCTGCAAAACCGGTCAAATATTCATTGAAGAAATTGGAAGTCATTATTCATGGCAATGAAGGTGTAACCGAGGTATTGGAGAAAGAACTGGCAAAGGAGAGTTTGGGCTAAGGTAGGGGTGAACACGGATGAAGATGTGGGCAGTGGATAGTGTTTGTGATCTTTGGGGATTCGGCGATCGGTTTTCCTGAAATTGAATAGTTATTCTAGAGAGAATATCGAGTGGTTTTGGGAGATTTGATGTCTCATTGCTGCCAACTAGTAGCGCAATATAAATTAATGACTAAATGTATGAACTAGATGATAAAGAAAAATGACAAATGTTGCAATATTGAATAAATTATTTGACGTCATGATATAGAAATCATCTCGATGCTAGATGTGTAAAGATCAACTATAATCTTGTACATTAGGAAATTCTTACGATGAAGGAGAAAAATATCTCTCCATATTTCCCGTCCCTCCGCCATTCCGCTCCTCACGTTGTATTTCTGCATTCCATAAATCCTACATATCCAAGTCTTATGACGTAACTATATGAGCAGATAACCTCTCTCTCCTCTTCTGCTCCATTAAATCTCCAGTAAACGCATTAACCGTCTCTCGCCTTACTCTTCCCCTGCTATCCTCACTCTGATCCGCATCTACAGTCGTTCGTTCCGGTGAAGTTCTCAAGAATCCATCTTGATCATACAGTCCTAGACTCTCAGGACTATCTCTTCCTCTATCCCAATCACCATCTACCACGTTCTCCTTATCCCTGATTGGACTTCTACTCAATCTTTCTCTTGCCACATTTACCGCTTGACTCCATCCCCACTTTGGTGGTGTTTTGGGGCTGGGATGTTCCATTTTACTCTCTCGACGAGTGGTTTTTGTGAGAGGCTTAATCATTGCGTCGGACCAGCGAGTATCTCTCGTGTATTTGGTTGCTTTTACTTCCTTTTCTACGTTTATCTTGGTTTTCGATAACGACAAGGGTTCAATAACAATTTCATCCTCATCGTCATAGTCCATCATGTAACCAATTCCCCCATCAGGTAGGATAGTCAAATTTGTCAAGGATAATTTCTTCTCCTTGACGTTTAATCCATGTCTCCCCATTGCTACTGGACTACTGCCTCTGGTGCTTGCACCTCTGCTTCCCTCACGACTCGCATTGATATCCTCGAGTATCTCTTGCAGATTCCCGTAGTTGGGATTCATTAAGTCACTCCTCGACTGGCGTCTCTCACCCATACTGTTGATGCTAGTACTTGAATCATTTCCTTGAGGAAAATACGAGTTGGAATATGCAGAATAAGAATTCGGATAGAGCATACTGAGAGAGGACCGGTAACTTGGAACGGCTGCTCCATCGATGGGTGAACCAATTGAGAGGTAAAATCGAGACGAACGACTCGTACGATGTCGCTCACTCCAGTCAAGACCAATTCCAGGCACCATCGGAGAAGAATCAGTATCAGCGGCACTGATACAGGAAATCTCAGAGTTCATTCGACGCAAGAGACCAATGCTTGTAGCAATTGACTCACGAGTGGAGTTGGGAGTATTTGATGCAAGAGTGGTCATAGCAGTGCTAAACGAACCAGATTTGTATGGTTCTGGTCGGGGTCCGGTTAGATGAACAGGAATTGGTAAAGGTGGGCTGAGGATTGGCGGTGCGGGTAAGGATGTGGACAGAATAGTCAATGGAGACGGAGGATTTGCGCGCGAGAAAGGTCTGGGGCCGAGAACCAATGCATTGTTAGAGGTACTAGTTAAGGACTGAGAAAATCGTGCAGAGCTGGATGGTATATCACTTGGAATATCATTGAAATACACTCGCTTAGGGCTTGTTGCTCTTGAGTTTGAGGTGGTCGAATTTGGTACTCGAGAAAAATTCGACGGATTGCTAGCTAGTGATGGCGGACATTCTGACCTCCAAGATCCCAGAACATCAGGGTGATGAATTCTGTTTTCTTCAATGACCGGTTCTGGCGGCGGTAGTGCCGGAAAAGAAACCAAAGTATCGGTTAGCGTATCAGGGCTTATGATTTCTTCATCAATGTTCTGTATATGTCGACGGACTTGGGACTTCATAGCAAGTGATGATCGAACATGTTTGAAGAACTCAACTTCAGAATTCAAGTTCTCGGCATAATAATTACAGACTGATAATGTTGGGGAGTATTCATCGGGATTTGACGACCCAGATATATATCTTTCAATTGGCTTCAATGGAGGAGCGCTGTGAATCAAGTTGACTTTTGAAGGTGGTGGTGGGGTAGGGGTGTATACTTCGCGTTCGGGTGGTGTGTGTTTTTCCATTGGTTTGAGTTGTGGAATATTGAAAGCCGGACTTATCTTCAAAAGAGGTGGTGTTGCGGATCTTTCAAGACTCAACGACACCTGTCGTGAGCCTGGCTTCAAAGAGGGTATAGAGATACTGGGATTGAAGGTAGAAGCTGACGGGGGTCGAGGCATAGCACTAGACTGTCGGCTGGCCAGTGAAGCACATGAAGGACTTGGCTCGACTACACGGAGAGTTGGTCGAGATATTATCATTGTCATGCCGGGAGATTCCCCTTCCGACTCTTCATGGACCACACTAACACTTGTTGGTCTAGATAAACCAGACATTCGTATCACATTCGAACGTTTGTGTCCCTTTCTCTTCGATAAGATCTTATTAGGACTTGCTGTCTTGGGTCGAGTCTGCATAGCTTCTTTTGGTGACCACTGGAACGGGTTAAGCTCAGTTGACGTTGGAGGAGATCGAGGTTTCTTGACCAGTGGCCCTTTTTGATTTCCTGATATATCTTTTAATGGCAAGTCACCATGATTAATTGCTTGCTCTCGTATCTCTTGCTGCCCGAAAGTAGCCTTTCTCATGGAGCGAGGTTGTGGCTCATGAATTGTAGTAGATGGCATGACTTTCGACCTTTGAACTGATGAGAAGAACGGATCGTTTGTGAGTGATGTTTTTAAGATTCGGTTTGTCTTTACTTCTCCATTAGAGCCCTTGGTAGGAGAAAGATTCATTTGATGGCGCTGTTCGAATCTTCGTCCGCTTTTGCTTGGCGACGTGAGCTGCGCCGTAATAACAAGATCAGGTGTATCGATACCACAAAGGCTGTCGTCTGAATCTCCAGATGGTGTTGGTGATCGCCCTCGATTCTTGAATGCTTTACCAGCCACTCGTGGAACTCTCTTTCCAGGGCTTGGAGTTCGTGGTGATTGTATTTCTCTATAAGAACTGATGTCTGATGAAGAGCATTCGGGTGCAAGAAGAACTTCTCTGCTTTCTGTGGCTTCGTTCAAAGGTGGACTGGGTAGTCTTTGTTTGGGGGGTGATCCTGGGAATCTCCCTAGACTGCTCCAACTTCTCCTCACAGATTGTCTGTGGGTATCTCTGAGACGTTGAGATGTTGATTTCAGGATTGATGATAATTGATTTTCTGAATTAGATCGACTCCTGCCACGGGGTATTCTAGGCTCCCCATTGACTATTGTAATATCCTCGACAGAATCAGAATTTTTGACATGAGACTTCCTCGAAAACGTCCTTTTCGGACGCTGCGGCTCCTGGAGAACGTAGCCTGGTGGGGCAACACAATTTATTCGTATATTTTTCTCTGATTGAGCATGGGGGAGTGAAATTGCTGGCGTCTGAATCCTGGATGCCAATGGCCATGAATCTCTGATACTAGATCTATGCTTCTGGAAAAGGTGCTTAGGCCCGGATGATCTCTTCGTACCCGGTCTGACAACATTTTCATCCTCCTCATCGTCATCGTCATCAATAAAGCTTGTATTCTTCGCCGTACCACGCCGACCGGGGAAGTTTCTAGGCGGTAGGTAATGGTAGGGAGTTGCGAATAAAGGAAGTGAATACGGCGATAGATTTGCTTGCCCAGCTGAACTCGTATTCTTGTCATCTTGAACTTTATTCCTGCGAAGTCTAATTGCATCTCGACGATTTCGTCTTACATATGTGACTGCTGTAACTCCAAGCACAATCAACACGATAGCACCGCCAATGGCAATACCAATAATCCCACCCAAAGGTACACTTCCGGACCCTACTGGGACTTCCGCTCCTATAGATGGAGGAGGCATATTCGAAAGATCAAATTGTACAAAATGTTCAATTGAGTTTATCGCAGAGTTCCAAGCTCGATGCTTTCGACGTCCTTCCCTCCGTGGTTAAATCTAAATGAATGCGAATGACACTTTATCTGTGGAGAGAACTTTCTCATATTATGGCATACTATCTGCACTTGCGATATTACTTTTCGTAACTTGATGAAAGGATGATGGTAAAAGTTCGAAGAAAAAAAAGAAACAACAGAGACTGCCAAGATGTAAAAGTTGTCATGGCAGTTCTGAGAAGGAATGTGTTCTCACATTCCTACTTGTAGTCCGATTGATTTCTCCTGGATATCTTATTGGTATTTCACAATTTCTCCCTTACACTGAGAGCGATTGGAATGCGCCCGATATTCCAATATTTGACCGCCCTTGAGGCTTGTATCCTCAAGAAACATCATCGCGAATTGAGCTTTTTGGTTGACGATTCCTTACCGGTTCTTATATTCATTAGATATAAACACAAGTGAAATGAAGATATCCCATGTGCCTGTCTGAGTATCATCAGGCAAAAAAAGCAAACGGCATCAGGTATTGTTTTTCCTTGCTACAATAACAATAACCTTAATATTGAGGTTTGGATGACTAAGATTACGGAAGACGCACCCCCCATCCATCTAATTGTGGTGTTAAACGAGAATAACACTGATCATGTTACATGTAATATACTCAAGCTTGGTGTTGACCATTCAGCAACATTATAAAAAAGTTACTAGAGCAATTTATGATTTAATTAATTTTCATTTCGATGTTACCTGGGCATATCCAGACTGGGGCTTGCAATGAGCTATCCATAACTGTTACTGGTCTTCATGGGGTCAATTCTCGCTAATTATACGAGAGAATGATGTACGGGAGATCTCCATTAGTGAGGAAGCACTTCATCCGATTTGTCTTCCTTCTCGCAACTCAGGTTTAAATGTTGCATTATTATTCAACTTTCCGTGCCATGGTCTTTCTTTGCTTAACGGTGGTATTAGAGGAAGAGGTGACATCAGCGAAATTCGTGGATTCATGGTGATACACGACTTTGCGCGAAACTGCAGAACTAATAAATTCCCGCTCGATCTTCTTACCATAAGATATCACAGTAAAGAAATTGGTATCACCTGATCACTCAGAAGGGCTTCTGAAGAAAGTGGGCGAGATCCTATATTTGCAACGCGACGCGCTTGTGCTGTTAGCCAAAGTGCTTCTAACACCGGGCTTATGGATGTCACCCCTTCTCCGAGTAAATGCTGCAGTTGATACAAGAAAATTTATCAGCATGAAATTACTGACGTCATTATTCACTGACTCCATATGCACAGCCTCACCACTCGCCGAACTCTGGGGGTCTATCCTCCTCCACTGCTAGGAGATGAATTATCTGGGAGGTCTGAGCCAGCCAAGGATTCAGAACCGCGGCATAGACGGAAGCTACGCAGTATTTTCTTTCAACGGTGCCATAAATTTTTATTTTAAAGCAGCTGCGGTGGCGTATCATTCACGAGTATTCATCTCTAGCTCCCTTTCACCTGTGTGCGTTTTCTTTGCAGGCAAAATTTGCCTTGTATCATTCCATCATTTATCGTCAAGGTACAGTCTTGTATATTAGATCGCTAGGTTCAGAAAGATATTCAAAGCTTTTTTAAGGCATAGAGGGAAGTAGTATTACATATGAATTGAGTTGAATTATAGGAGGCAGAATCCCCACCTGTATGCTTGCTGGTATTTAGTTGTAAAGAATTAAATTTTGGCTTCTGTTTGAGGAGTCATCATTTTCTTTCGAGAAATCTCATCCTCAAATTGCCCTTCAAACTCATGTCATAAACTCAAAGCCGGTAGATCAGGGGCTTTCGTAAATAAAGGAGATATAGGAAATCTTTTCTCAACATCTTCATTGAGTACTCCTGGAGTCAGATATCAGGGACTTGATATCGTTATATCTAGCAGCCAGAATGAAGAGAAATAAAAACCATGTTTTGTAAAAACTCGCCGCCGTGCTTCCCTGTACCCCACCATCTGATAGTGCTAAACTTGGAATTTCTTAGCCCCATCATATCATAACCATCTCCACCATGTTGCTACATGCAGAAACAACCAGAACAAAGCTTCTTGGCACTGTTCACCTCCGTCTTTTTTGTCGTAGGCTTTGCCTTTGTCTTTGGCTCCTTTGGCTCTTCTGCACTCTCTAGTATCTCCACCTCCTTGATCTTGATTGCCTCTAAATCCGCCTTTCTCTTTGCCTCCTCTGACTCTTCTGCATTCTCTATGATATCCACCCCATTCGTCTTGATTGCCTCTAGATCAGACTTTGTCTGTGATTCAGCCTCATTTCTGATCCTCTCATCTTCCTTAGCCTGTTGCATCTCACACTCCTTCTCCCACCGCTCATCAGCGTCTTTATAACCTAGTTTCTTAGACTTGGCTTCAAGTCTCTCACGAAATTCATCCAGCTCGTTCTGATAAGCAGAGTATTCTTCTTTAGGTGTTGTCATCCGAACACCCCCATCTTTATAAATGTGTTGGTTCTCCGGAATACCTCGAGAGATGGTGCCACAGGTGCAGTTAGGACAATCTGGATGTAAATTGTCGCGATAGATGAGGCCATAACTATCGGGCATAAGACAGTTAGGGTCAAAATAATGAGGAAGAGGATTATCAATTCGAGGATCTTCTCTTGGAAAGGGTCTGTAGTTTGGATTGTCTTTCTGGGCTGGAGTTCCGCCTATAGTTGGTGATAGTTAGTCTCATCTCCCTTGAAGACGTAAGACGATGAATCGAATACTTACAGAATGTTTCCCAAGCCTCTCGATCAACAAGAAATTGCACATAATCTGGTCGAAGTATATGTAGTTGAAGAAAAACTTTCTTGCTATGAATATGTGATTTTGCTTTCTCTACCACAGCGGCAAATTCATCAACTGTAACAGTTTTGTCATCCACAGATGGCAAGTGTTGACTGAGAAGTAGACGTCCAAGGTTTGGAAGCACCGATTCATATAATTTTGGCATCCTGTGTGTATCGCCGACAGGCGTAATCTCATCGGCCATGTCGAGTGTCTATCTACCGTGGCTTCTATTATTAAGAGAGAATTTTCTTTCTTTATAGAAGGGTTTGATGAATCTTATTTCTAATAATAGGGATTCGATGTATGTCAAGTAGCCGCGGTTAAGCTGGCATTTATTATGAAAATGAGGTGCTCCATGGATGTCAAAATGGGTTTGAACCTGGAAGAAGTGATGGTTATAAGGACTTTGTCGCGATCGAAGACACAGTTTCCGTCCGGGAAAACAGTTCCAGAGATCTTGGAGGTACTTGGTAAAGCGGTACAGATGTGTCACAAGTATCGATATCGTATGTATGGGTCGATTATAACATGTCATTCGCATTCGCTACTCTCCTCTCCGCGTTGTTTGAGTTGAAGTCGTAGTCGAGTGAAGTATTATTCTTCAGTATGAATCTTAGCTTCCATTCTTTCGGCTTCGAAAGAGGACTTACCAGCTACTTCGGCCTAGTAGCCGTGCATTTACCGTAAATTCCCGGGATACAAAGTGAATTTGTTTTCCAGAATAGCCTATCGGCATTGATTCGGGCCGATCGCTATTCGAATGAACGCCGAATGAACGAGTCTAATCTGAACTTTCATGTCTTCCATTAGATTCCCATCATATCTACAAGTATGGACCGCTAGTGAAACCCTAGCTAAGAATCTAGAGGCCGTAGATTTATGTGACGGGACCAATCCATTCATATACTACAACCAAAAGTTTTGAGCACACTATTGAAAGAGTCCAGCACCTTTAAGCCAAGCAATTTGAGCCTGATTTGTGAATAAAAAAAAGTCGACTACTCGCTGGCATTGTATTCGTAGTAGATGATTCTTTCATCTACATGTATCCTATACTCGATCGTTTGATGGAATCCCCACTTCTTCCCCTGAGCAGTATTCGAATCTTCATCCTCGGTCTTTTAGACTTTCAAAGCTTGGCTGACACTCTGCCGCGCTCCTTTCTATGAAATTCTGGTCTCCGAGCGATTGATAAGCGCAATTATTCATCGTCGATGCCTCCCCCCAGAAAATATGCATTAAGAAGCCGAGATAACGTTACTATGATGGAATCGGAAGGAATCGTGTAGAGTGTACCAGAACCTCGCACACCATTATCTCGATGAAAGGGACCTAGGTAACTTGACGAAAGAGACATCATATAATGGAAGTTGCCATAGTTCTCAAAGCAAGATTTGCTCGAATTACTAAAGTTATAATACACGTAGAATAAGTGTCTATCCATGCTGGCATATTCAAGATTTTTAAAGTAAAAAGAGTAGGCAACTCATCAACTTGATGTTGATCAAGCTGGCACTCGTGTCTACAATTTCCAAGATCAACAATGCTAGAAGTTAAGGTGCCTTTATTTACATTGCCCACTTTCCCTTGCATTATCCCTTCCTCATCAAGTTTCTTTGTTCTACCACCCAGAATTATAAAAGATTTATTCGATTTCCATCCTTAGAATACTCCGACTTCAAATTTGTCCATAATGACCGACTCCAATCGACGTACCCACTAAGAAGGCCTCAATGATGTTAGGGAAAAGATACCAACAAACTATTCCTTATTGATCGCGTTTTATTTTTGTTCAGCCGTTTATCATAAAGGCTCTCAAAACCAGGCACGTTGAATTTATTATTCAAGCTTGATGAGAAGACGTGCTAAATATCCAACTAAATTCATATAAATATCAACTTTCAGGGGGCATATAGCAAGGTAATTTGATGTTCGAAAGACTGCAAAGCAGGGCAGGGCCTATGTTGAAGATCTAACTTGAGATCTTGATTTCCACTCTGATAATCTAATTGAGACTCTCTCATGGGGTTGCGATCTACTGCGAAAATGCACTCCAGGAATTTAGTCACAATCAATGATGTATCAGCGTGGTGTTTTGAGCATGCATATAATCTAAGTGTAAGAAGAGAACATAAATCATATTGGAAGAATGTGCTAACTTCCTCGATTGCTACAGCCTACAGAGAATGGGTCATATGGACAGATGCCTGTTGAGTTGACATTACTTCTCCAAAACCCATCATAGTAAATCCTGTATTCCGCTGGTCCCCCGAAACCTCAGTATCTCACGTCATTACGAACATGACTCCTTTGCGCATCCAATACTGTATAAAAACTTGTATGATCCGTCCGACATAAGACAGGGAGTAAAAGCGACAAGCAGTGTCAGTACCACAAAGAACGTGATTTTGACCAGCACCTAGACGTTTCTTACTGAAATCGCGATTGTTTGGTGGACGTGCCTTTAACTCCTCGTCTTAAACGTTCATTGACCTCTCTTCGTGCTAATTTTTCTATTTCATTAGCGGAGAGGCCGTGGTGATATGCAGGAAGTTGTTCTCTAATCGCTGATGCTGGAGCCTGAGTAGAAGCACCAAAATCAGGAGCTGTCTTTTGTTGGGCTGGCGCAATAGGTGCACGATCGGCTGGTCGAGGACTATAGTGAGTGACCGGAAATGGATTCATGTCGGGCATGTCGAGTGGTCCACGAGGATCGACACATGGGAATGATACCCAATTGTTTGTGGTGTTCATGGCAACTAGCATGGTTTGTTAATTCTCAATTCTTTAGGCAGAGTTGATAGATTAAAACTTACAAAAATATTCCCAGATCTTGAAGTCTATGTTGTATAGATCAAAGTCGGGGCGAGCGAGAGCTCGATGATAGTCATTGTTTTGAATTATTTCGCTCCAATAAGCAGCAACCGCCAAAAACTCCTCATTGCTGACCTGTCCGCGATATGATCGAGACTCAACAACAATCATATGTTGTAGATGACGACCGATCGATTGGTAAAATGGATAATGTTCCATGATTGATGAGTTGTGTGTAGGATCGCGCTGAGGTCAAACTGAATCTAAAAGAAGTGCTTGAATACTTTTTCAATAGAGTATGAGACTGTGTTCGAGATAAAGGAAGATATTTGAGGAATAGAGAGGTTAATAAATAGCCCTTCAAGCTGGAAAGCCCGAGGACAGTAGTAACAAGATACTGTACCACTAGCAGATTAGGTATTTCTACGGCTTAGATTTGAATTCCGATAAATCTTCTGCTGTATAATGAGAATATTCCAGTCAAAAACTTCGGCATTGACTGGTATCACTTAGATAAGTGAATTTGACACCCAAGATCAAGATCATACGATGATTGCCCTTCTTCTAATCGAATAACGAAAGGCTTCGAACCACTCGAAAGACAAGCTTAACAGAACTGTGAATAGAATCATTTAGATCACTCAATTTCTAGATACAAAGATTGTTTCAATCGCTAAGAGGATTTCTGTAAATTTCTTAGATGAAAGTCCTCCTAGTGAGAATTGATTAGTCCTTTTCATTCGTATTCGTTGTTGGTTTGTTTGCTCATTACTCTTCATCGGCTTTATCGCATTAAAAAAGGATTTTGAAATGCTGAAATGTACTCTCTTTCTATTGGTCACTCATGATTGTACTATACTCTATTCATGGTTCAGATATACAATAATTGACTCAATTCTTTGAAGTTGTTTTCACAACTTATAAGCTAGCAGTTATTGTTCAGACACTTGCACGAACGGATGCCATCAACTAAAGTCAGCTTAAGACCTAGTGGCTCTAACTATTGACATTTTGAGTGTCAAGGAAGGACTTCTTTTACCCAAGCAAGTGATTATATCAACCCAAGTAAATGGATAATTTAACTTCACCATCCAACTCTCTTTCCATCAATGAACTCACAAAAGCTCTTCAATCCCTCTGTGATAGCCATACCGACATTCGTCTACCACCAACAAGCTCACCAAGCTAGAACACGACAAAAGTCGACAAAATAGTTCACCCTGGAATAGCACCTATACTTCTCACAAATTAAATGCTGGTATCAAATCTTCAGAAAAGGGTGAAATCATTTCAGAACCAGTTCCTCTATAAGACTACCATTACTCCAAAGAACTTGCCATGGAGGTTTACATCAAGGTCTGATATTGTGTCAATACATCCGGTCCTCGCTTACTCGAGATAGTTCGAACCTAGAACACCATTCCTACTCCTAGTCATAGTACTGACTTTCTTTGCAGTCCAATTTGGACAAATGAAAAGATTAGGCATTTTAGAAAAGAAACTTGCTTCCATATCAAAGGATACCTTGGACACCTTGTGCCAGTCATTTTAAAAGTAAATTCAGAGTCACTTAAAAGATAGTGTTGGGAAAATATTACAAAAATCATAATGCTAAACACAGAATTTTCGAGAATCTGCACATTTGATGGTAGGAACTTCTATCGGTCAGTACCACGAATACTCTATAATCTTCATAAATCAGTGTAAATTGCCAGTAGATGGCAAGTTATGCAGAAAATAATGATAAATTTAAGACAGCTAACACAAACAAAATGGGGGGGGGGTGATAAGGTCATCCTGATGTTGAATCAAAATTCGTGATCCAAGCCCACGCAACTATGAATTCGTCTATCCCCAAAAAAACTAGTGCTCCTTTCCTCCATATCAGAATCCTCTCCGTAGGTGCCCCGCTGAAACAATGGATGGAATCAACGGAGCTTAAGACATTATATCAGGCGCATATATCGTATCGCGGAAATAATTTCACCTGCCCAGTCTTAACAAGAAGAATTACAGCATTAATCCCATTCTCACACAAAGGTCTCGAACTCCATTGATATACTCTTCATCTGAAGTATTCTCGGACATGATCTCCTCCATCCTTGATTTCCAATCATCTTTCCAAAACGCATGTAGTGGGTTCCTAGAATTTGCAAAGTTCCTCTCAAACGCAGCTGTGAGGCTCTCAAGCTGCTCTATTACGCCTTGCTCTTCTTCCATGATATTGTATACTTCATCTTTCGTAAACGAGCTGGCAGGTGGACGAATTCTCTGACTACACTTACACGTATGCGTAAGTTCCAGCTTATAGAAAGTACATTGTCGAATACTGTTATGGACTAGCCAGGGACATGTACTAAACTTCGACTCCAGCATTTTTGCAAATATTCTCACCATTAGCTCGCCGCGCCGCGTTACCCACGGATTGTCGCCTAATACCTCCCAGCTTCTGCAAAGGTGATCAGTGTTTCCAGTTCTGAACTCTACCTGCATATTACACAAGTAGCATGTGATCGGTAGACAGCCACTCATTGAGCAAGCACAGATGCAAGAATCGATGACATCAACTTCTAGAAGGTCTAATGGAATGTATTGCGAGAATTCAACATCTACCAGGTCAATATTCTCAGGAGGCTACTCCATTTCCTCATATTCCTCGATGATCCAACGTCTGTGATTGTTACCGGCGGAACTGCATACATCATGTAAATTTTTGATCATGTTCTCCTCGTCCAGTATTCCTGTGAGATCAAATCGTTTCGTGATAAGCTAAGGTGGCAGATCAAGAGTTCCATACGCCTCAAATTTTGTTTGTGTCAATATAGGCAAGCGGCCTTCATGATCACGTGAATCTATGTCGAGAAAGCCGGATTGATAAAGAGCTTCTGATAATTCTGGAGTGAGATTTGTCATGTGATAGACTGTGATTGTCTTGGGTGAAATGTAGGGAGGAATATCGGGTCTATATATACCCTATGACTCTTGAGTTCCTTTACCACATCAGCAGCCTGAGCATCCAGATCCCTGTCTATTTTGAGCCATCCAGACATACTCGTGGGAGAAGCGATCATCAAAGATCGGGCCAGCTCGAGGAACCCATTTCTTCTTTCAATCAAGTGATCAAAGATTGTCGATCTCCATGAATCCCTCCGATTTCTGATGGATCTCAGAAAATCACATGCATCATCATCACTAAAATTGCTCGAATATTGCGGGGAGTAAGTGCGGAGCATGCTGCCATTGTCAAGGAGAATCTTCATTGATAAATAGCAACTTCTATTCGCGGCCAATGTAAGCGACAGTTCACCGCAATCATTGCATTGATTCACGTTACCCCCTGCACGAATAAGAATCCTTAATCCTTGCGGCCATTGATGTGCGAGATGTAATGGAGTTTCTCCACTCTCGTAAAGAACTTCATTGATCGCCGACGGATCTTGAGAGAGTATGTGTTCCAATCCTTTCTTACATTGTAGGAAAATTGCTTCGAGGATTGTGGGCAAGTCAATCACTGAGCTTGCAATTAGCTAAATCTAAAAGAAAGGATGAACACAATGTACTATCGATACGCTGTGTCTGGCGTATAAAAATCCTAAGGAGTTCAGTCTTCCAGGTATATTGCGGCGTATACTTTATAATGGCGCCGAGGTCGCAAACTCTCTCCTGGAGTCTTGTAAAGTTTCCTTCATCGACATCTTCAGGCAACGAAAAATAAGTGCTGCGAGAAGCCTCTATTGATGACCGTGTTGTGCGAAGAAGCTGCAGCACTTGTGTTCATCTGTTCGCACTGCCCAGTAACATCCGGAATGCAATGACCACTCCTAAAGCGGCGAATGTCTCCCGCGGTATTATCATTATAGAATCATAATAACTAAATGCACACCCAAAGGCTCGCAGCCTCATCTGTATAATAATCACCAACTATCGTGGGATGAAACTGAGGAGCAGGAGGAATAATAAGTTTATCAACCGGAATCATTCTCGCCGTTGTGTATTCAAACTTGAGCTCGACAAGTTGACCTCGCATGCGTCTTTCGCTCAAGACTACTAAAAGTATACATACAATGCCATCATGAACACTGGTGACAATGGTATTCGTAGGGCGACGTCAAACTCCAAGCGGGATAAGCTTCGTGCCCCACCAGACTAGCCCCACACTAATTCTAGGACCCTGACCACCATCAACCTCACCAACAAATCAAACAATAACGACTCTTCTCCAATGCCTCCCCTTCCAATTCCTACAACTCCTAGAATCGTCATATACTATCAGACGCAACATCATCCCGATGGCAAATTATGTTCAATATTACCAATCATAACAAAACCGAACATTGCGGTGACACATGTCAATGTCGCCGCGATTCATCTCAATGATCCCCCAGGAAATATATCTCTGGTATATCTGCCACATCTCTTTTTAATTTATGAGTGCAAGTATTAACAAATGGCAGAATGATCATGTACCTCACCATGAACGATTCGTTACCATGTGGGCGGAACTTCGAATCCTCCAAGCCTCCGGAATAAAAGTAATGGGAATGCTTGGCGGGGCGGCAAAGGGTTCATTCACACGACTCGATCAAGACGATGCCACATTCGAACTCTATTACATCCCTTTGCGGAACCTTATCCGTGAACGGGGTCTCGATGGTTTAGATCTTGATGTTGAAGAAGAAATGACTCTTGCTGGAATAATCCGATTAATTGATCGACTGAAAGCGGATTTTGGAGCTGGATTTATCATTACACTTGCGCCTGTGGCTGCGGCATTGGTATCTGAACTTCCAAAACATAACCTGAGTGGATTCAACTACGAAGCGCTGGAGGTTATGAGAGGAAGTAGTATTGAATGGTACAATACGCAGTTTTATTGCGGGTGGGGGGATATGAGTAAGACGGCTGGATATGATATGATGATGATGCGGGGATGGCCTGCACATAAAATAGTGGTGGGTATGGTTACCAATCCGGGGAATGGTAGTGGATGGGTACCTTTTGAGGCTTTGCAGGAAGTCCTTCTCAATTTGAAGTTGAGATATCCTACATTCGGTGGTGTAATGGGTTGGGAATATTTCAATTCGTTGCCAGGGGATAGAGATAGACCGTGGGAATGGGCGGCTTGGATGACCAGGGTCTTGGGCAAATTACCGATATCTGCACCAAAGCAGCCGATTACGAGTCCACCTGTAATGCCGGAGGTACAGACCCAGAAGCCGCTTGTGAGTATGAACGTAGATGATGATCTTGAAGGGGGTGCTCCTTTACCTTCGGAATTTGAGTATTACTCCTCGGGATATGGAGATGAGGATTAATTATGCCCTGCTTCATATAGCTTAATCCAAAGATTGGAATTTTCTCGCGTGCTCAAATTCGTACTTTTCATTCCATAAATATCAGTAGCCGTCCGAGTATCACTTTTTGTCGGCTCAATCCTATAAATGTTCCCGTACTCAAGCGGTATAGAGCCTAGAGCATTCACAACATTTTGAGGTATGCCTGGTACTTAATGCCAAAACTTTAGCACCGGTCGGTCAATTCTATGAAAAGAGCAGGAGAAACCTGTAAACATTACAGCCTTTTGAGATCTCTGTATCTATTCACAAACATACATCGCTCCCCTTATAATCGGCGAAATACATATCAAACATCGGGCTCAAAGAATGGAAGAACGGTCCGTCTCGAAGGTTCTAAGACACTATGCTGTCAATATTGGAGCGTCATTTTGAGCAGATGGTAGAGTCTGAGAGGCGTTCTGAAAGGGCCAAGGTGAAGAGTTGGATATCTGCTAATTATACTAATCAGCGGCGGATCAATCATGTCATTCGGGAGCACTATTGTATTTTGTCGGCTCCAATTGCAAGATCAGATATTAAAGATAGTGAAAATACTAATTTCAAAACATTCAGTTATCAAAGACGGCAGGCTCGCCGGGAAAATACTAGGCGTTAATCTCATTCCGACAGGACAGATTTCTGGAATTTCCAGTGGCTCAACTTCTAGTGCTTTTCAAACTCGACTTCCATTTCAGAAGCAGTACTGTCTCAAGCCATATTACTCAAAGTAGCGAAATTCTCCACCTCAGAAAGTGACAGAATACCGTGTGTGGGCGAGTTTTAGCAGTAGTCTCATTGTTCCACCAAGACTAAGCAGAAATGCTATCAAACGAGATTTGCCCAAGAACATCTGACAGTTAATATCTGTTCCAGAATTTCCCGTTCCCACACTTTTTAGGCCAAAGTTGTTACAAGAGTGAAAAAGAATAGAAAGGGATCTGAGAGACAGAGCGTATGAATTTCGGCTGGAACAGTGGAACAATGTTCTTCCTTACTGAGTAGGTAGTCTATACTGGATCGAATTGCAAGAGTCTTGCGGTACTGGCGTATGCTGAGAAATTGAGTATCACATAGAACACACACCCTCTGAATGTGAAGAAAGTCCTGATTCGGCAAACAAGATTCGACCGATTTATCTTCAAGGAGGCAGATGATGTTTTGTTAGAAATAAGGATTGGTAGGAGGAGATATAGGATGCAATGACGCAGGTGGAAAGTGAGCCCGGATATTGCGATCTATGGTGCTGCTACCTGCGTTGATCTTCAACGTTCCTCCTGCATTACTCTCCTTTCAGTCGGTCGTGTATTGATGCGATGGGAAAGGATTTGTCGTCAGTTTCTGTTCTAATGTCAACAATATCGAGATTCTCATATGAACCTCAATTGAAAAATGGCATTTGGATGAATTGGTTCGAGTTGAAGAAATTATAGTTTGATGTGAACATTGATGGCAAAAAAGACAGGATTTTTCAGATTGTCATGTAACTTCCATGAAAAATTCTTGTAAGAGAAGATGGAAATGAAAAGATTGCTTATCAAATAACTCAATTTGAGCTTCAAACGACCATATCCGGCAGGGACTCAAGTGGTCCTTCCCAAAGAGGTCGTCCTTGCTGTATGGAGTTTTACCTAATCAGGTTAGTTTACAACCACACCTTCGTCTTTGGATGTCTTGTAAGGAATATCTCCAACTCTACTATGCAGCACAATAACTTATCCAAATACTACCTTGGTTTCTTTGACACAAATTCAATCAAGATGGCGGGTTTATCAATCCCTTCAGGGGATTCGGGGAAGGATCAAATGTTGGAACGCTACTTGAATCTCATGGCAGAACAGTCAGAATTTCTTCTTTCTCGATCGCATAATTTCTGACAAGGGAATCATAGGAGGCAAAAGCAACAAGCAACAGTGTCAACTACACCTCAAATCACGCAAGAGATTCAAGATGTTGAGGAAAACACTCATGAAACTCAAGAAGCTTCCAAGAACGGTCGAGAACATGAAGAATGGAAAGAAACAGGAACAGAGTCTCAAGATACTTGCAAGAATTCCTAACTACCGTTCGATTTTTAAAATAAGCATTGGCCTTGAACCAGACTGGAATCTCTTGCACTTGGGAGAAGAGGCGGGAACAACTATACTCTTTACCAAGGGAAGTCATGAAACTGAAAAGCTTCAAGCAAATTTTAAACAGCCTTGTAGGTTTTATTCCATGAAAAATTTGCACAATCAATGTCGATTAACCTTCAATTTAGCGTCAAGTCTACTGGATCTCCAAGAGGAATCTGGCTTAACAGATATATCATCGCCCCAAATACTCAAGGAATCCGAAGGAAGCCTAGAAGATCATGAAGAAACCAGTAAAGCTCTTTAATTACCACCTACAGAGACATACTCTGAAGCTTCAAGCAGGCTCGGTCCTATTCGATTTAGAAGAAGGGGTATCTGATGCAACAGCCATATCATCGCCTCAAAAGGCCCAAGAGACCGATAGAATTCAAAAAGCCGAGTACAATCAAGATACTGAAGGAACTGGAGAGTCCGAGGCAGATCCTGAAAAGAATGACCAGTGTAAGCATACCCTCTCAGCTAGAAACTTTTTCTATTATTACTAACGGCGGTAGGGTGGGGAATTTCCGATCTGAAAGAAGATTCTGCGCCTCCTCGAATCCTACTCCACTTCTCAGAGCTTCCCGGAAAAGTAAGACGGCAAATTTGGAACTTCGCCCGTCCTGAAGCACGCTACATAAAGATTTGAGAGTCTCAATGGAGTGCAGCACTTTACTCGGATGCGCCAATTCCATCTTTGCTTCATACTTGTCAAGAATCGAGAAAAGAGGCTTTGAAATGGTACGACTTATCATTTGCAAGGGACCCTGAGATGGGATTCTGGGACCAGAGGACTTTGAAGGAGCTAATGAACAATGCAATTACTGAAGGACAACGCGCCCAACCAAGAATCTACTTTGACTGGGAACGGGATGGCATATATTCTCAATGTGCTCGTTGTAATGGGCATAGAATGAGCTGTAGACATGCTCCCCTCTCTTTTGATTGGCTTAGAGTAAAGCGGCTTGCATACGAAGGTCCTCTTTCCATCAATCCTTTTTACAAGCTTACATTGTGTTATCCAGCCGTCGAAAGTATCATACTTATTCGTGGTCGAAGCGCTGTTCGACGCACGGCGGTTTTACCTTCCGAGTTGATAGCAGTCAATGAAAAGTTTGAATGGGAAGGAGACGATTTGCTTGCAACTTGTCTTGAGACTATACAGAATACCAATCTGGAGTGTGACGCACTTGAAACCATCACGTCAGTTCAAAGAATGACTTTAATGGATGTCAATCAGACAGAAGTGGTTGACTGAATGGAAAGTAGCTATTGGCCTTGCCGTTGAATTGCCTTAAAGTATGCTATAACGTGAACGGAGTGGGGATGGATATGTATGAAACTGCTTAGAAATGGGTATGAGGGCTTGTTAACGACAATGTTTCCAGCCGTAGCTAGAAAATTGCTATATGAATGGGAGGATTTGAAAGAATGGCACTGTAACGTCTGATTAAAACTAATCAAACCCTTGTAAACAATTCTATTTGTCAGATTTACATAGTCCCATGGATTTATGCCGTTCTTCTCCCTCTCGGTATCCCATCACTTGTTAATCCCGCGGCAATAGTACTACGGCTTGCTGTGCCGTAGAGCACGAGTGAATTAATGACAAAGTCCGAAAAATCCACGGTGAGTAAACAGTTGGATTCTGGACCGCAAGAATATAAGTATCCATCGTGCTACCATCGATTTTCGAAATCTTGTGATTTTTATCAATCATATCATTGACAGTGGTACCATTCATTATATTCATTGACTTAAATCAACATCTGAGTCCACAAATTATGTACCGAAGTATACCCGATTTTATTATAATATCTTATCAATCTCACCATCAATCAGGCATTACCTCACTCTGAAAAAATTCCAAAAAGTACACCTGGTAGAATCTAGTACCTCCAAATCCAAAGATGTCAGACCCCAAGCTTGCGCCCTTCAGCCTGCACACTACTACATATAAAACCGTGCAAGGCGTTGAATTTCCAACCCAAATTCTCATTCCGAAACCCATCGCTGCCTCCACAACACCGGGAAAATACCCAGTTCTTGTGAGATTTCATGGAGGATATCTAGTCACAGGCTCAGCGCTCTACATAGAATGGATTCCTGATTGGGGCATAGATCTCGTGGTGAAGAATGAGGCGATCCTTGTTATGCCTGATTATCGATTATTGCCTGAAGCTAGTGGACAGGAGATTTTGGAGGATGTGAAGGACTTTTGGGGGTGGTTTGCGTCTGGCGTTAATGGACTCTCGTCGTATCTTTCAGGGTTGAATGGTAATCTTTCTGTGGATTTTGGGAAGGTAGCGGTTAGTGGTGACAGCGCCGGAGGATATCTGGCTATCCGCAGCGCTCTTTTCCCTGAAGATTTCTGGCGACAGAGGGAGGGATTCAATGGTCCGAAAGCAGTAGTTGCAGCGTATCCTATGACGCTTTTGAGGAAGGACTGGTTTTCTGTGGCCAGCGAGACAAAAAGTCCTTTTGGAATTCCACAATTGGATGAGGGGTTTTTGAATGATCATATTGCTGATATAGGCAAAGGGGGTGAGAAGATTGTGATTAGTGCAGACCCGCCTGCGAGATTGGAAATCGCGATTACGATGGTGCAGAGAGGGAGGTGGACGGAGATCTTTAAGAGAGACGGAGAGGAGGGATTGTGGTTGGAGGACGTTATTGGAAATTTAAATGTGAAGGAGGGAGAGAAGAGACCTTATTTGTTGACGTTTCATGGGACGAAGGATACCGCTGTTCCGTGGGAGGATACCAAGGAGTGGGTGGAGATTTATGGAAAGAAGTTTGGGGAGGATAGAGTGACAGGTGTTTGGAAGGAGGGGATGGAACATGGGTTTGATGGATCTATGGATGAGGAGAAGGGGGAGGGAAAATGGTTGCGGGAGGAGTTGGAAGTGGTTAAGAGGGAGTGGTTGAAGAATTAGAGAAGATGGGATAGACTTGATAATGAGAACAAATGGATGATGTTGAATAGGCGGCGTTATCTGAATATAGGAACAAAAAAATAAAAAGTTTCTTCGTTCAACAGCCTATTTCACCTGTCCAGTCGGTCCATTACCATAATTGTGATCTTTCATACTCCATAAACTCTTTTTTCAACTTGAGACCCAATACGCATTTGGAAGAAACTTCATTGGGGTTAATGATGAACAATGAATAATAAGGTATAATACTTATCTGTTCATGCTGAAAAGTATGCACCTTCAAGTTACACCATTAAGTTACAACACCTTACCACAGGGTCTTCTCACGACTAAAAAGAGGTTGATTTCAGCATCACATGTTCAACATCAGAATAAACTTTCATACTTACTTTCTATTTTTGGCATCTCCTGACACTCCCTCATCTTACGGCCGAAATCTCGGAGGCTAAAGATATGCAACAAACTATTCATTCTCCCCATTCCCTTTCACCAACTCACTTGATTGGTGAGCCAAAATACGACTTGCTCGTGATTCTAACATATCCCCTTTTCTCCGCCGAGCAGCTACGTTTCAATGCGTTCGCATCATTAACACCTAAACCACCACCACAAGCTCCGGACTTCTACGATTCAGCGAGATTTGCTGCCCCGAGATCTCGGTCGCTGTTAGATATGCAACAAAATGTCATTTATGTCTACTTTGGTTCCTAATTAGCACATCCGGAGACTTTATCCGCCGAATTCCATTATTTACGCATAAAAATTCCGTATGAAGCACCATCTGCACTCGACATCGGCTATAAACCCCGCATACCCCATTTGCGCACGCGATGGAGATTGCAAGATCTCGGAGGTCAGTAGATATGCAACAATACAACTTTTTTCTTCCATTCGACTTAATCATTCGTAGACCCGGACATTTTTTACCCTTCGGGAGACTTGGCATGATCGTGGATTTCCCATGTAACACCAGCGGAGTCGGCGATATCCTCCGTTGATCCAAGGAAAATATCAAAGCTTCAGGAGTTCAGTGACATACAGATATGCAACAAAAAGTTTTTCTCCTATACATGTTTTTATGATTGGCAGCCACGGAAATCCCTCCGTCGGGAGATATGTGACATTCGTGGATACTCCATGCTATGCAAACGGACTCTGCGATTGGGCCCCGTTCGCTTATGGGAAATGATCAGAGTTTTAGCATTTCGGGAATGATTTAAGATGTGCAACAAAATGCACACTGTTCCTACGTATTTGTCTTTACGATTGGTAGACTTGGAAAGTTCCTCCGTCGGGGGATATGCGTGCAGCTCCAGCGGACTCGGTGAAGGAACTCCGTTCGTTCATGGACACGTATTGGAGGCCTAGGATTTTGGGGACAAGCAGATGTGCAACAAAGTATCTTTTTTGATCTATCCATCTTTGCAATTGGCAGGCCCGGGGAGTATTCCCCGTTTTTTGGTCGGGGTGCATAAAATTCCACAAATATTTCATGATACTCCAGCAGACTCGTTGATGTACTCCGTCAACTCGTGGAAACGATGAGAGTACCAGGAACTTGGAGATGATAATATATACAACTACACATCTCGAGTCGTGGTTTGCTTACTTGATAGGCTCAGGGGCAATACTTGTCGTCGGTGAATTTTTTCTGTCTTGGTCACTTCGGCCCGGTGGGAGGGAGGGAGGGAGGAGACTCCGGATGCTTATTCAAGCGTGCTTATACATCGCGGCTCTCAAATTTTGCTAGCTATTTAGTTAATTATCTATTGGGTATACGTGTTTCGTTTTCATAAACGCATATGCTTCATCTGTCTAGACAAATTGAGAATATGTCCTTTATCTCCGGTGGGAACACACGGGTTGTCTATTCATCCGAATGTGTCTCCAGTCTTCAATGACCATAAGACTTGACTAGATAGTTGAAAGCAAGTACAGGGTATTGCACAGTTTGATATGGAGGACTCTCGTTTTGTAAATTGATTTTCTAAGTGACTAGGACAGGGGGACTTTACAAACCTTTTCCACCGCCGAGGAAATGTCCGCGAATCTCCGCTCGAACGGAGGAAAGTGCTCTGGCAATAAAACCAGTTTTGCTTCAAGTCCGTAGATAAAGCCAAACATGGCCAAAATCCTATATCCGAGATCTCGGAGTTTGTCAGATGTGCAACAAATCGTCTAGATATACGTGTTGGAACTTGACGGTCCCAGGATGTAGCTAACATTGGGTTAGCAATCAGGTTAGGTGTGCCAAATAGGTATACCAAGAAGCCTAGAATGTCATGCTATGGGAATAGCACTTTGCTTCTTTTGCTTGCTCCGTTGTCGATTTATCCGCATCTCTACCCATTATCCGGGAGAATGAACAATATCGAGCTGAAACTCCACATCTCTACTAATGGATGCAGTCACTGACTCTGTTGACTACATCCGGGATCTCGGTATTTTATAGACATGCAACAAATGTTCCTGTCTCCAAAACCTCTCGTATGCATAATTGATGTTTCGCTTTCTTTGTGTATACGTCGAGGTGCATTGCGCTACTTCCGGAATGGTAAGAAGCTGGGAAACCCCCAATCCCTGTTGCCCCGCATTTGGTACTCTGTTCGAGCCCAAGATCTACCTGAGTCTCACAAACTGAAGATCAGATGAGATCTAGATCCGCATGAGGTGACCAATGGAACCTTGCGGATATGGCGGATCTGACAGCGAAGCTGCGGGATTTCTCAGATGTGCAACATTTGATACATGTAGATGCAGTGTTGTAATGTGTCTATTGGAAGTACGAAATGAACGCGTTGTGGGGTCAATGAGATGAACTAATGCGGCTCTGCGGATGAAACGTAATGTCCGCTTTACGATTGGCCATGTCCTCTTTGATCGACCACAGATCTTCAAGCTCTGGTCTTCTATCTCAACTCGTCAACTATGCATAATATGGATATCGGACTTTATTCCGTAGTCGTTTAATAATTCTTTAAACCCAACATCGAAGATGTTCTAGTCAGTCTCATCTAGTCGGAGCAACACCAACTCCGAATCTTATTGCTTCGGATTTACATAGACATGCAACAAAACCCTTTTCATCTCTCCTCACCTTACCAAATTAGTAGGTCTCCAACACAATGCCTGATGTCTCATGATATACTCTGGAAATACCAATAGTTGATTTGTTGGATATCCAAAAGAGGGGAGGGAGCGCCAATGTTCGGTCCCCGAAGTCATGTTGTATCGCCGAATTCTTGAGACTTGTCTCCGAATCTCGTAAAGTTTGAGCGAAAAGATTATGTAAAGAGGAAGAAAAGTAATGTCCGCCGGCTCGGAGTTTGTGTAGATGTGCAACAGATGGTTTTGAAGATTTCGGAAAGGCATGTCGTCCAATGATTCAAAGAAATGAGAATGAAATAAGGTTGCTTCGTTAGTAGGATATTCGGAGGTTGATTGAAGAAAGGCGGAGGATAAATCAAGCGAGCTCCAAGTCGGTCTTATGGTTAGAGCGATTTGAATGTCACCATGTTTAACAAAGGAGGGGTGCATTGGGTTAGCTTTAGAGACACCAAAGGAAATAACTATTGTAGTAAAACAGTAAAATGAAGTCCAAAAATATGGAAAGAACGGATCTCGGAGTTTAGAGAGACATGCAACAAGTGTTCTAGAGGATTAGATGATTGGTTTAACATGCTGAAAGTTCGCTTTGGCATCAGTTGTGTTGGTGAAGTTGGATGGTGTTGTTAATTCCATGGCATGATATGCGAAGTGAATGCGGACATTACTCAGTAAGTAGATATGGATGGAGGTTCGGTCGTTGCGTTTTCCCTACAATGTAAGTGCGTGCCAGCATATTAGGCTAGTAAATCAGCACTGTGCGAAGGAGGCGAGCTGCTGGCACCACACCACACCACATCACACCACATCACACCACAACAACTCAACCCAACAGTTAAAAATTGTCATTTTTTTATTTGGAATAATCAGGAGTCGGCGACCGGTCCAATTCGGATATAGCAGATATGCAACAAAAGAATCATGATCTATGACCTCCAATCATGATGATCGAATATGTAATTCGTAGTAATATCACGATGTTATAAGCGGAAATGGAGTGATTAGAGCGCCGAATTTTCGGATGTAGCGATTTTATTTTGTTTTGTTCGGAGGTAAAGAATTGGAGACTGAAGTTTTCGCCGAAGATTTGAAATTCGGCGATACTTAGATGTGCAACATTAGAGATTGTTTTCGGTGTTTACCTTGTGGATGAGTTGATTTGTTGCGTTGGTGATAAATCTGGTGACTGGATTGGCGAGATCAAATGAAGGGGTTTCGGAGCTTCAGAGTCAGTTAGTGAGTGTAATGTTGTATTGTTACTTGGCTTAACAACAACAACCTCCACTAGTATCGTGAGAGATTCTGATGTCTCAACCATCTAATATTCGGATTTTCGGATCTTTAAAGACATGCAACAAAAGGATGAAAGGCACTTTTGAATCGTAATGCTCTGGATTAGAATCATAAGCTGTATCCACCGACGGAATGGATCTTCCGTTTGCAAGTTCTGCGAGCTGAGTGAGTTGGATTTCGGAAAGTGACAACAGTTTGTACTAGATGCTACCTGGTAGATCCGTATGAAGCAGTGACATACCATTAAAGCCATAACTCCACAGGCATGGCTTTTACCCTCGATTCCCGACGGAGTGCGGAATATTTAAGATACGAAATACGATGCATGTGTTAGCTACCGCTCCGCTCAAGCAAATTAGCTTGTCTCCGACGCTATAACTCCCCAGTGATTTTGATGTTTGTCAAATTCCGAAATCGCCGGTTCCATCAAAAATATCTAATATACGTACCACTCTCTTCTGGAGGGGGGGGGATATACGTAACTATGAAAAAGTATTCCCGAATGGTGACAAAAAAGGTCCATTTCCTTTAAGACGGTGGCGGGCTTAGGTTCGCTCTTCCTACGGGCTATATTCGGGAGAATCTCAATGTTGTTGGATTTTCCGATTAGTTATACGAGTAGATACGGTAATATTCTTGCAAAGGTGCGAGTTTAGTGGAATGAAACCCTGAAAATTTAATGGTAGATCATGTCACATTAGCAGATCGCTAATAAACAAGCCCCAAAAATGTTGCTAGACAGTATCATTTCTCACACTTTTCCCAGACTCTAACCACCTTCGTCTGCATCGTTCCTCTTCCTCACTGAATCAATCTGCGGAAATATCGCTATCGCTATCGGTTTCGGAATATCGTATTTTACGATGTGCAACAAGATTGCCTGATGGCGGATCTCATAGGGCCGCTTTCCGTCTTCTAGGTCTAGATTTTCTCCTCTTAATTCCCCGAGATTCCGTCCATCCAACAATTCCACCAACACGTACGGACTATTCATACATTAGCATCTTCCTAACCATTTATTCCAGAATCTAATACAGATGCTGCGGAATGTGGCGGTTTTACGACATGCAACAAAAAGGTTTCTGAGCGGAAGGAGTTTCAGAAGTGCAGTGTGTGGGTACGAACAGCTAGAACCGCCACAATGTTCATCCAAGTGTTATCTACGGGGTTTCCGCTATCAGCAAACTAAACATTATCTGGCGATATGTCGCCTGATTCTTGACAACAAAGATCCCAATTCATCGCATGAAGGAGTCTCGGCAGATATTCACGGAATTTGAAATTTCCTAGACTTGCAACAAAAGAATCTAAATGTTGTCTATAGGTGGGATTTGTTTCTTGGCTGGTGGGTATAGTCAAAATTGCGAGATTCCCAGGTTGAAGGATGAAACAACTTTGTTTGTTAAATTCCGTTGATACGGAATTTTAGACCTGATGCCATATCTGACTTGATATCGGATATTTACCCAACAATTTTCCGACAAAGCCCACCGGAATTCAGAACCCACCCTGCGGAATAGAGTAGATCTTAATTTCCGTAAGTATATCGAATAGTTCCCCAATACCGACTCTCGTCGAAGCGACAACATCATCATGTCCGTTCCGTCCACTTCTTAGCTCGTGCTGGTATCTACAAGTCCAAGCTATATCCGCATCGTAACAGACCATCGTATATAGCGGGCGGAAATAGGTATTGGCGGAAATACCGATACCGATATAAGATATGCAACAATAGTCTTTTCCTTTCTACTTTTCGGATAGCCGCTAGGTCGGTTTCATGACCGTTGTGGACGGCGTTTCGAATTATTGTGGTGAAACTTATGTTTTATCGGTCCCGAACAATGACCGTTGGTGGAAGTTTATTATACTTTGTCGGAAAATCGGGATTTTCAGATATGCAGCATGCCTTTTTTGACATTCGTTTTGGGGAACATAATGGTTGGTTATGGAATCAGCATGATATAGAAATTGCGGTACAATCATCTGCTTCGATCCAGTTGTTCCAGTTGTTCCGGAGCTTTTGTGGAATATAATTCCTCATAACTCCTTGAGTATCCAGAACGCCCACAAGCAAACCTTGTTCGCACTCTCTGCTTGTGGCAATGGTCTCTGCATTTCTCTACGATGGATAATAAGACTTGGTTCCTGAGAATAGGATATATACTATTCTCATGGCACTTGCGAAGAAGTCCTGTGTGGTTAAACCTTCGTTCTTCCTGTGATATTAATTGAGATCCCTATCAATTGCGTTGACTGATTGTTACGATGGATCGTGGTCATACTCAGACTGGACTGGGGCAGCCTGAGAGCGATTGGTGTTGATTTGGACCGAACATCATCCAGAGCACTGGGGCGGAAAATCTTCGCCATTGTAGTCTGGCGAGAATTTCGACTACTTTGGTAATACCACGATAGTCTCTTGGTGTCATTCAAAGGTATTTCAATTCGACAGGTATAATATCAAGCAGATAAGATAAATGTCTTTCAGTGCTGCAAGTGATTTACACTTCAGGAGTATCCTCCACGGATTATCAATGGACTTGACAAAAAAAAAGAAATGGTGCTGATATGGATTCGAGGGACTTTTTTTTAATGAAAGCGATTGACGGCAGATGGGATTGACCAGGACTGTCGGGATGTAAGCTGCCATTAATTTTCGAACCAAAATCAAAGGGTACATCGATCCAACAGTTGGGTTGAATACGGTAAGATTTTGCTGGCTGTGTTAGGTGTCCAGCATTTCACCAACATCATTTGGAATCTCTCCAGCGGATAAGAACACGCCACCAATGTGCAGAATCATGATGTAAGAAGAGGAGCCTTTATGCCGATAAGAATTTCACTCCCTTTTCCTTCACTTGTAGTAGGTACCTCGCACGTGATGATACTTCCGTGTTGATTTTCTATCAATAACTTGAACTGGAACTTTAGTCAAAATTGAATAGAAGCGTATTGTTTTGGCGATGGCTTTCCTCTCAGGTTTGGGTGGAGCCCTCTTGGGCATATTTTTAGTCTGCTATCTGGTAGATGCGGCAAGAATCGGAGCAAGACGCAAGCAATTTATGTAGGAAAATGATTGCGAAGAACCCCTCAAGAGATCATCTAAATACCCCTTTGGTATCGACCTTTTCCTTGACAAAATGAAGAATATAAAAAATCATACACATCTCAAATCTATCATGAATCATCACAAGCAACTCGGAAGCACGTATACCGAGAAGTCTATCAGTATAACAACCATCTTTACCATCGATCCTCAGAATCTTCAAACATATTACAGTACAAACTTCAAGGATTATGGGGTTTATCATCTGAGAAAAAAGGCTTTTTATCCGCTTCTAAAAGATGGCGTATTCAGCACTGACGGACCGTTCTGGGAACACTCCCGAGCGTTGATACGACCTACCTTTACAAGGTTCAACGTGGCCAATTTTCCTGCATTTGAGATACATCTTCAGAAGTCCCTGAAACTTATACCGAGAGATGGAAGAACCGTAAACCTAAGTTCGCTGCTCGATGATTTGGTAAGTCCAACTCCTGCCTAGGTCGCACCCCTCATCAGTGCTCGGTCTTTCAACCCGAAAAAAAAAGTTTCTGGATACACCCACCGAGTTGACCTTCAGCGAATCTGTCAATGCTTTAAATGAATCTTCTGATGGAGCTTCTGAATCCCATAAATTTCTCAACGCTTTCCATCATGCTCAGCGAGGTATCAGTATCCGATCTCAGCTCCGTACCTTATCATTCTTATATCAAGACCGTTAGGATAAAAAAGTGAGACGCGCTGTTCATACATTTGTCGACGCCCATATTGACAAGGCACTCGAGCTTCGCCGGGAATATCTAGCTTCCGAAAGATCACGCTCGAATCCAGATCCGTCAAGTTCAAGCGATGAAGAAGATGAAGAAAATCATGGCTATATTCTCCTTCACGAAATGGCCAAGGAAACAGATGATCGTCGAGAGCTCCGAAATCAAACTTTGCAGGTATTCTTGGCAGGTCATGAAGCTACGGCTATTGGGGTTGGGAATGCGATTTTTTGGTTACGTAGGAATCAGAAGGTTTGGGGGAAATTGAGGAGAGAAGTATTGGAACACAAGGAGAAGGATGAAGAATTAACGTTTGAGAGTTTGAAAGGGATGAGATATTTACAATGGGTTGTTAATGAGAGTGGGGTTTCTCTTCATAATTTCTTCCCTTTTAACCCTGTTCAATGAAGAGAACGAAGGTAACCATAATGCTGACATGAATGACCAGCTCTCCGTCTCACCCCCATAGCCCCAACCATAACCCGTGGAGCTGTTTGCGATACCATCCTCCCTCGCGGTGGCGGCCCTTCAGGAACATCTCCGATTCTCGTCAAAGTCATTACTCTCATTACACCCAATAGTTGGGTATTCCATCGTCTGGCGCCTTGTTACCGACCAGATCCCGAAGCGTTCAGATCAGAACACTGGGACCATTCGAGACCAGAATGGAATTATTTACCCTTTGGAGGTGGCACTAGGATGTGTGCGGAAAGAGAACTTGGGTTGACGGAGATGGCAAATGTGCTTGCGAGATTGGTACAGGAGTGGCAAAGGGTAGAGTATAGGGACGAGGTTGCGGAGTGGGTAGAGGAGATCAAATTGAGCGTGGAGAGTGGAAATGGCGTTAAGGTTGGGGTGGAGTGGGCTTGATGGGGGCATTAGTGTATGGTGAGAAGATTTGTTTGATCTCGTTGAGGTTTGTAGGCTTAGATGTCAAATAAAATTCGCCAAATCTCGAATGTACATGCGGGTATTTTGAATTTTGTAGATAATTCATTCGTGTGGCGGTTAGCGGTGTAGGAAATCAAACAATCTTCATGCAATCTCTAATCCATCCTGTAGAAAACTGTAGCATCACTTAATCATGAACCATTCAGCGTGGGATAATCGCACTTCCAATCAGTGATAATATTGTCGTTGGAGTCCCGTGATACCCCTATCCCATCAAGAAGGCCAAGCTCTCGACTTAGTAAGCACTAAAGTCCGAAAATAATCATCTCCACAGCCGCCAGCACCATTTGATGTGTCCTATTGATTCCACAACAGTCCCTTTATCAATTTTCTTCTTGTATCTTGAGGTCTACTGACCATTTCATCGTATCGGGTGCACATCTGGAGATTCCCGGCATCAATCATTTTTAACATTGTGTTTTGGCCGCTTGCTCAATTGCCATTCGGAATTCACGCCTCAGCGAAGTTTGTGATCCCATGAGAATTAGAATTTTTGGTTATTTAGAACAATTTTGGTTTGCATTTTCTGTGTGCTCTTTGCATCAACTCAAAACGCAGGAACTATCGCGCTGACAGAGGCAGATCAATATCTTCTTGGTTTGGACTCACGGTTCTTGCATTTCTGATACTTATCACGTGATACAACCCTTTTCATTTTGGCTATATTTCTCTGCATCTTTGGAAGTTTCTCTGGGCTTAATCGAGTATGTCGCATCACGCACCACGCGATCTTCCAGATTTCTTGCAAAATTCGCCTTATCTCCCAGTCATGAATTTTGATATCGACGAGCCACCCCCTCCTAAAGCAGCCAAACCAAGTATCGCGCAAATACTTCGGTCAAGACCTGTTCGAACAGCTATACCCATCGTTATCTGTGGACTCATCATAATCTTATTACTTCCTCACGGGACACGTAAAGCAAAAGAATTGCATCTGCAGTATAAAACTCCGGCATGTTTGAAACAAGCTCCTGTTGTTGTGGAGCCCCTGACGGGCGAGGAGACGGGAATTGAGTGGAGTAAATACGCTTACATTACATATGCAACTTCGCAAGATCATTTGTGCAATGCATTGATGTTGTTTGGGTCGCTCAATACGCTAGGTAGTAAAGCGGAAAGAGTATTAATATATCCCCAATTATGGAGGGATGAATGGATCGAGGATGTCAATGGGAAGGGTCTGGATATCATCACTGAGATGCTGATACAGGCTAGAGATGAATACAAAGTGGAATTGAGAAATGTGGAGATTTTGAAGCATAAACATGGTAGCCAGGGTAACAAATCTCACTCTTACTCCGCATTAAAATGTAGATCATCAAACGCTGATGCACAATAGATGAGTGGGCGGAGAGTTACACCAAACTCCTAGCTTTCAACCAGACATCCCACGAGAGACTTCTCGTTCTAGATTCCGATTCCATTGTTCTGAAATCTATGGATGAATTATTCCTTGCTCCAATGTCAGAGTCAACGCAACTCCTTGCACCACGAGCATACTGGCTCGATACCGAAGGTGTCCCTCAATTAGCATCCCACATCATGCTCATCAAACCGTCCACAACAGAATTCTTACGGCTTGAAAGTCAGGTCAAAAAAGCCCGTGTGGGTATCTACGACATGGACATCATTAACTCTGTACTCACACAGCAAAAAGACTCCTGTGGCTTGATAGACCATCAAATATATTCACTTCTTACAGGAGAATTCAGAAGACCTGCCGATAAACACAAAGGCTTCTGGGGAAAAGGTCATGAAACCGATGTGTGGGATCCATTGCAAGTATTCCGGAAGTCGAAGTTTGTTCATTTTAGTGATTGGCCTTTGGAGAAACCGTGGCAATTGGATGACATGGAATGGATCGGAAAAGGCCCGACGTGTGTTGCGGTGCCGGAAGGAGATGATTGTAGGGGGAGGGATATTTGGGAGGGGTTGTATGATGATTTCAGGAAGAGAAGAGTGGTAAGATGTTCCTAAAGTTTCGAAATGCTTGATGACTGACTTGATCCTAACAGGGAATTTGTGGAATGAGATGATTGTGATTGTAAAAGATTTACCAGCTATGTATACAAACTTGGGATATAGAAATAGAAATTGAATGGGCGTTTAACAAGCGTTATTTGCTTTGGATGTAGACACACGCACAGGAATAAACTTGGACTTCACGTGCCCTTATCATACACAGGCTCTTTGAGAGGTGCTCAAATCATTCGAATGTTGTGAGAGACTTGCAGAGCTCAACTGTGGAAGGCAATCATCTAGGTAAGTGGCAGTCACATTTTCCGGAGAGCAGTAACATCAATCGATTGCGGATAGCTGATATAATATAATATTTTATGCTACTCATAGAAATCACTGAGCTACACAAAGAAACGGCTAATCATCCACAACAGATTATGAAATGGAAAATTAAGAGCTGTTAACAAAAAATCATGTCCATCAATGCTCAGAATTGTTTCGGATACCCTCCACCTCAACGCCGATATATCATTCTGAACCCCCAACCCCCCATCTGCCGCCCGATCAGTCTATTGACCACCAACTCGGCGACCACCATATCCTCCACGGCCACGAGAACCACCGCGACTTTCGTCACCACCTTGATGATTGGGACCACGTCGATTTGCGTTGGAATCCTTGAGCTGTGTTTTATGTTAGCATCAATCCACTAGTATTTCAAGGGCTATTCAACATACCAATTGCTTCCGGATTTCTTCCTTTGCCAATTCGATGCCCTTTTCAGTGCCATTGTACAGGCCGATCTCCCGATTCTTCTCGCCAACGTAAGCCTTTGGAGCAGGCACGATTTTGAGATTGGCCTTGACCGCCAATTCGTTGAGAAACTCGTTGCTCCGATAGGTTAACTTGCCCATGTGCTCGGTTGGCACCTGGATCGCATCGTGTTGAAGGTTCTTGCCCTTGCCATCTTTCAATGGAGGAGCCAAGGAGACGAAGCTGAAAGTTGGAAGCTTGTCGTTCCATCTGTTGGCCCCACAGGCACGAACACCTTCTCCGGCCCGAGCCTTGTCAACTTCGGCTTCGAAATCTGTTCTCTTCTTCTGCTGACTCTCTGTCAGACCGTTGTGAATTGCTGGTCGGAAGGTCAGGTTACTGGCCATCTGTCCAGCCGGGAACTTCATGCACTCTGTTTTGACAACAAAGAACACTTCCTCCACACTCGGGACTCCAGGAACTAATGAGTTACGGGCAATTTTCTTGTCTTTTCCGTGAAGGATGCCCATCACATCGATTCCGCCGCCTCCGATGCCGGCTTCGCAAACGCAGGAATACTCGTCCTCGCCATGAGGCCATTCCCAGGTGTCGTAAGTACATTTGTACTTACAAGTACCGATGAAGTTAGCACATCGGAAAGCTAGCCGAGGGAAGATTTCCTCGGAATGGCGGCGGAAGAATTTGACGAGTGTCAAAATGCATACCCCGTCACCAAAGAAAAGAACGTCGACATACGGGTTGTAGTATGTCCAGGGACGCTCTTCATTCTGGCGATAGGGATAATTGGCCGGAAAGTTATTGAGATATCGCTTCTCATATACTCGTTGTGCTTCGGCACGGGATTCTTGCGTGGCTTGCAAGATCGCCGGAACTTTCTGACCAGGCTTGGAGATGTGCCATGTGCCATGATTGTGATTTCTCAAGTCATTGGGGTCGGAACTATCGATATAGTCGGGTTCGCCACCTGGCGGGCAGGGGAAGTCCGGATGCAACACAACTTCGAGAATGCGAGGTGAGGAACGTGCTGCGATGTTCCAGATCTTGTATCGAAGCTCAGGTGTGAGCTTGGGAAAGATTTTGAACTCAGTCAGTGGCTCACTGATGTATTGTTAGTATTGTACTTAAGTGAAAGGAGATATCGTGTAATGGGAAAATCGGCGACATGTACATACCTAGCCTTCTCCAGATCGAGCTTCTTCAAGCGATCGGCGATCTCGCTAAGAGTCTCTCCATCAATGTTGACACCTCGGTGGGCGCCCTCATGTCGACGAGGTGCTTCAACGTTGTCCTCAACGAGGAGGCCGAAGGATTGTTCCTTCTTGTTGCCTCTACCCTTGAGGTTTGGCTGCTTAGTAATAGAAGGGCCTTCCATAGGGGCAATTTCGTTCAAGTCGACTTTTGCCCACTTGTTCTTCTTGCCTTTGCCTCTATTCTTGGGGGCGGTTGCTGAGACGGGTGCTTCGACATTCTGTGGAGGCTGTTAGTTAGGTCTCTGGGGAAGGGCCTTGGTACTCTGAGTTGAGGTTATGTAAGAAAATAAAGACATACTTGTGATACACCGCTGTCGTTAGTGGCGGCTGTAGTGTGCGTAGGAACAGTTTGGCTCTGTCCCTCAGTGGGAGCAGATCCAGTGGATGGTCCACCTTGACCTCCTCTGCCGTTGCTTCTACCTGCACCTCCTGGTGCTGGTCTAGAGGGGTTGGAGAAACGGTTATAGAAAGACATATTACGGAAATCTGTGTCCAATTAAGTTTTTGAAGTGGTGCTTGATATACTTTCTTGAGGGAAGTTATTGAAAGTAAAAAGAGGGGCTATAGAAAGTTTCTAAAAGGAAGTTGGAGAAAGTGTCTGTCTTTTGCGGTCTTAGAGATTCTTTCTAATCAAGAGTAAGAAGATCTGGAGAAGTCGAACTGAAACTATAATGATTTTTCTAGGAGAGTAGACGATGTAACAAGAAGCCTTTATTACTTTGGGAGATTGACAAAATGACGCTAGCTATGCCACGTTCATGTTAGCGAGTTTCAATACAGCTGTCTATTGCTTTGACTGTATTGAATTTCGGTTGCTTACGTCAATACCAATTAGTTCATTTGTCATAAGTGTTTCAGACAGTTGGATATGAAATTTTGAAGGTGAATCTAATCATTTGAACAGTGCGGAGATATATTTATTGGATAATTAGATAATCGAATCTGATGGCTACTATGCGGATGGTGAATCCTTTTTGAATGAATGGTAGGAACCGGGTAAAGACTATATTATACAATTCCAGCAAAAGATAAGCCTGCTGTAGTGTTTTCAACACGTCATTCATTACAAATTTTCACATTCATCCTCAAGTTCACATATCATTCACCATTTACATGAGTGGATTGTATGAGGGGAGGTCAGGATGCTTGTGTTTGTTTTCTATGTTACTAATCACGACTGTCGAACACTTCCCAAGATCTAAGATGTCGAATGATAACCTGATTTGCTTGTGCTGTTCACATGGCTAAGATTGTTTTGACCAGGCTGATGCACAACTGGCCCATACACATTTGTGAAGTACTAGAATAATTTAATTCAATATAGAGTCATTGAGTGGATAGAGGACTTTACTTTTTCAATCAATGAATCATGTCCATTGGGTCTATGGTTTGTTCAATGCCATTGTACGTGCTCATAAGTGGTTGATCTTATATCTCATCACTCTTTTGTATTTCAGAGGGAGAATCACAGAACCCTGTGAATCAGAATCTTCTATTTTCTTCCCTAATATAAGAATCAGTCTAGCAGAAAAGAAATATAGGGATAAAGCATTGGCAAGTATTCACCAGGATTATTATCAGTGTCATGTAACGGAATTTGAGTTGATGGACTACGTTGAGGGATATTACAGTAATCCAGACATACATTTGATTGGCATTATATCACAGTTCAGTCTCATATTTCTTCAGATTCTTTCAAGTGTTCTAGATCACATATAATCACCTTTGTATATTTTTAAGAGTTTTAATATTCATCAATGTATTCATAGAAGTGATCTTGTAACACCTAAATACATATGAGCCATTATATCAGAGCCTCAGCATTTGCCAGAAAATGACTAGAATATGTGACTGGCTACACCCGGGTTTATTTGCATATCTCATCGCGCTAAGAATTATTAGTTGAAGTCACAATAGAGCTTGATGGTTTGACTTACACAATGAGCCCAAATTTCGGCTTCGCATTCTTTGATACCCTCATCTGTTTCATTGAAAAGCCCAACTTCGTTCACCTGATTATAACAGCTAGGGAAATTCTCCGGGTGGCTCCAAACACAAATGCGTATATCAACACCAGCGCGAAGTTTCAAATCCTCGAGAAATGTTCCCATAGTGATCTTTTTATTTTTTTTTATCACATATTGTAAATCCATGGTGTCTCAGTCTTTTTCCCTTTCCATCCTTAAAGCTTGGTCTGAAAGAAGAAAACTTGAAATCAGGACCACTGCCATTTGTCCATCTGCTTGTTCCACATCCGTATACCCCGGATCGAATACTACTCATTTGTATGGCCCATAATGAACCTGGTCGTACACCGCCCCCACAAAGATCCTCAAGAACGGAACTTCGTAAAGTGGCTGTATTTGTCATTTTGCTTGCTGAAAATTTGTAGACAGGAGACGGAATAACGATATGGACTTCCGTAGTGCTAGGTGAGCCTGGGAACATGGAGGAGTTTGCGTCTTTCCTAGGCCTGCCATGAAGAATTTGAAGACATGGTAACACATCGTTAACGGGGCTCCAGTCTTCAGGGTACCAATCAAAATCGCAGGAGACCTGAACATGTCTTTTAATTGCAAAAGCTTATCACGTCATACCATAATCATCTCGCGATAGAGATTATTGTGTTTTCTCAAAGGGCCTTGTTTTGATAATGTAAATACAAAGATGTAAGCCTCTCAGATGATAAATCAACCGCATTTTTCAATGCAGCGTTGACTAAATATAAGTGAAATGCCAATCCAACTCACTAACACCACCCGCTCATAGGCAGTACTCCTCAACCCTCCATGTAGAAACCCTCAGGTACCTTCCCAGATCTCTGGCCACCGCTCTCGAATACTCTCTTTTACTACAGGAGGAATATCCATCTTCATATCGGCGTATATCTTGACCAGAAATTCCGTTATTCCATCATGATCCCACCATTCATTCTCTGGACACAACCAACAGCCCATTTGGCATTTGAGATCAACTTCGTTTGTACTAAGAATTCGCTTTACAACTGCCTCACAGCCTGGAAAAACTGCCATCCAAAATGGTGTCATACCGTTGTCATCTTTGTGATTGATATCAACTTTACCTGTATCGAGCAGCAAGTTCATTATGCCTTCACTTCTCTTAAGACAAGCATAGGAAAATGGTGTTAGACCCCTGTCATCGTGGTAGCCGATATCAATTTTCTCTGCATCAAGAAGTAGCTTTACCATCGATTCACTTCCAGATTGAGCAGCATAGGAGATCGGAGTTCGGTGCTCGTAATTACTTCGATTGATGTTTACCGCACCTGTGTTGAGTAGTAGCTTCACTATTGATTCGTGTCCGTTGCAAACAGCGCCTAATAGCGGTGTTTTTTCAAGCTTACCAACTGCATCTATCTCTACTTTGCCTATCTCAAGCAAAAGTTCTACCACCTTCTCGTTACCGAACCTGGCCGCCAGATAGAGTGGCGTATCACCATCGTCATCTTTGCAATCTATATCGGCTTTGCCTGTATCAAGCAAAAGCTTTACTACATTCTTTTTCTCGTTCTCAACTGCATGAAAAAATGGCGTCCGATGGAATTGATCTCTAGAATTGATTTCGACTTTTCCTGTATCAAGCAAGAGTTTCACTACCTTCTCGTGCCCGGTTTCCGCCGCATAAGAGAGTGGGGTTCGATTCAATTTTTCGCCAAACGTGTCTTTTGAATCGACTCCAAGTTTGCCCGAATAAAGCAACAGTTCTATAACAGTTTCAAGTCCAAATAACGCTGTTATATGCATTCCTGTCAATCCTCTTTTCTCATATTGGCCGTAGTAAGAGCTTGGGGACCCGGGACTCGAGCCCCGGTCGACATGTGATTCGGGTAGATAATCAGATCTCATTAACTGCAATGATGCGTCGACCTTTGCTTGATTTTCGAGAAATCTTAGGAGCGCATGCTCTAATATGTTTTCTGAAATTGAAGCCTTGCCGGCGTGAAGCCCCCATGATCGTGCGGCGTACGTCGACAATCTGTTAGACCGTATCCGCTCCACGAAGTCTTCGTACGTTCTACAAAAACCAGTATTGAAAGTTTCGAATGATAGATATGTAACGCAAATTGTAGTGATAAAGGTTTCAGCGTTAGGAAACCAATCGTCTCGTGTCCGCTCGAAGTATTCTTGTGTAGTATAATGGACTAAGCGGATTATTTTGCTTTCTTCATCAACAGTCACCAGTCCAGCACATACAGAAATCATTGTGCTGATATCAGTAAAGTTTTCTTGGTCAAGCTCTGTCTCGTCCATCTCTACTGCAATCACTTCTTGAAGTTCTGCTGTTGTGAGAGGCCTTTTTGCAAAAGTAATCCACGAAAGAACTTGCTTTGCAAGATCTCTCTCATCATCCAGCTGTCCTTCAATTCTTTCCATAGCATCTTTGTATGCATCTCTATATGCATCGGATCCAGTTGGGAGACTATTTAAAGCTTTCCGCATTACCTTTGGAGACTTTTTTCCTCTTAACGAATCAAAATTAAGTCGAGCAAGCAGAAACCTTGAAAGTACATAGGTAAGTATTATCCCCTGGATCTAGGATGAATCACGTACATTCCATCAACTGCTTTAATAATTCCGATTTTGATCTCATTTTGTAAGTCTGTGCTCTGACGTACATATCCAGGTAACTGCGAAATGTGACCATCTAAGTACGTCTCCACATCTTCATCGCTGGCTCGAATTTCCAACCGCATAGAGCTATCAAACCTTTTTTCGATGTCCGGAATATGTCTTGAGGTAGCAAAAAGATTTAGTTGGCATGTTTCGTGGAGGTGGAAAACTTCTGATAGAAACTCCATTCGGCAACCATCGGCCATTTGACACTCATCGAGAGCATCGACAACAATAAAAACCTTGGAATACGAATCAATAACAGACTTGAGGGCACTGGAAATTTCCTTTGTCGACGGGCGATTCTGCCTGGGTGAGTGTAGATCAAACATGTCTTTCACTGCGCCTGGCATTAAAGGCTGGTATCCAGAGAGTTGCTTGAGAAGGCTCAATAGCAAGTCATCAATCTTTTGGTCATTTTGACGTCGGAAGTTGCAGTAGAAGTACGCAATTCCAATATCTTTGTCGTTTCGGAAGCGGTTGATGAGTTCTTCAACAACGATTGATGTGAGTATCGTTTTGCCTGCTCCAGGAATACCTGGACAGAACAATATCTGCTTATCAGAATTTACCCATTCTATGAACACTGGCGAATCTAGAAGCCATTCTCCTGTATCTACTTGGCGTTGTGTGATGTAATCATGCTGTTGAGATGCATGGTTGATTGGGGTAAGCCAATTCAAAATCGCTAAATATTTCTTGTTGAGTTCCCGATCATCTTGTCGCTCATGAAACTGGTCTGCGCTGTTTTTTATGTCATGTAGTGTTTCACTAGATTGTATTAGTCGGAGATTCAAATAAGAAAGAAGTAACTACTTCGTATATTTCCCCCGAAGTGCATTCAAAAAAGTAACATTTGCTGTAACACGACTTCGAAGCTCTTTGATGTCATCAGGCTCCCACTTAAATCGTTTCCAAATTCTTTTTGCTTTACATCCTCTAGAGTCAGACCTAAATTCGCCATACGTGCTCAACGTTCGTTGCAACTTCTCAAGAACATCTCGACAACCAACAATTATTCCTTTGAGTTCACTCTTCTGTTTGGCATTGAGGTCTGGCAATGATAGCTCATCTTCGATATCCTGAAGTACAATGGAGAGACTTCGCACCCTGCAGATTTCAATAAGCTTTTGTAATTCAAATCGTAATCAGATCCACCTACTCGAGCGAAATATCCCTAAATTGACTTGGAGCATCGACGAAATCTTTTCGTATTCTCTTAGCAAGCTCGATCACCGCGAGGATGTCGCCTATACCAAAACCAAAGCTCATGTCGATATCTGTTGATGAACAATCACATAGAGAGAATGACAAGGTGATAAGGAGAAATCTCGAATATGAAAAGATCAATAGAACACAGCTGGGCGAGCTTTGTGGATAAATTGAGTCTGACTTGCATAACTAAGCCACAGTAAAATGTACATAAGATGTTCGATTGGTTACTGACTAGACACAGATTCAAGAAAAAGTCGTAAAATTAGATGTCAATGGCACCCTGCAGCCGAGATAATCTCACGACTCCCTTCAAGCAGGATCTGTCAATGATACACCGGGCTCATCTAGAAATGCGAGAAGAGAAACTTTCAGAATTGCTAGATATTTTTTGAACATTCGTAATTTCTATTTCATGTCCAATAAATTGCATCCACACCATCAACTAACTTGAGAGCTTGTGAGAGTGAATCTCGTGAGCGCCAAGAGTTAGGGAAAGCGCGCAACAGACGGTAGGTACATTTTACAATTCATGGGATCTGAATATATTGCACGCTTACATAGAAATTCTAGCGCTATCGTTTGATTCGACTACTCCAGAGTTTTGCTCTAGATTCTTCTCCCATTCTGTCCATGCCTTGTATCTCTACTTTTGAATTAACAAGCGTCGTTCAAGTAGCGAGAGTAGCTATGTAGGAGGTAGCCTCTATTACATCAGCTAAATAGAAGGCGGGAGTTGACTACCACTTGAGAGAAGTTTAATAATTCAGATATCTTTTTGATATAATATTGGATAATAAAGACTTTAATTATCAATATAGAACAGATTCAAATATGGATTTTGAATTGAATCAAGAGTTCAAAAAGTGAGTGATATTAAGACAAGCTCAAAATGGTCAAATTCTGCCTGTTTTTATTCAGACAAATAGCTCATAGTCGCGACTTTGAGGCTATTCGCCCATCGAAACACGAGACCCAGCGAAAGGGGAACGACTTCTTAGACTTGGCAATGGTAACAGCTAAAGTACAAATACTCATACTTGGGAATGTGTCAAGCGAAGACTTCTATACTGGGCTACATAATATTCTTCACCTTGAACCTTCTGGACTTTTAGAGGCGTGGAACGTTTTTTCAAGCCCATAATAATGTTGCTAATTAATCCTAATGATGCTCATATTTCCATGTTGTACAGCCCGCGTTTTTGACCTATCACCTAGTAGCGAATGATACGTAGTTCGATACGCTTCCAAAACTCCGTTCCAGTGTTAAGTATTCTATATATGTAGTTCAGCCCTAGTCTCATGTTACAAGCCATGCGATTTTGAGAGTGGCTTTGGGAAGTAAAGCGTCTCCCCTAAGTGACCTGTGACTCGTTACATGGGCCAGTATATATAGCCCGGCCTCTTCCAAATCAATGAATATAGAATTCAAGACTTCACCCACGGACGGTCTTACAATCCTAGCATTCTCCTACATCCGTCGCGAACCTTTTGTTCATATTCCGCCCTGTTTTCTCTCCATTGCTTTGCAGCTTCCACGTTTGCCGGGCTCTCATCATTTGGTTCCGCTAACATACTCATCACACTTATTAAGATTTTCTCGACACTTTGTATGGGTGACCATCGCTCCGATGCATGTTCATAGTGGTTCGGATCGTCTCCGGCCGGGTGAAGAATTGATATACAGACAAGACCGCTGGGGTAGACTAATAATAGCACGTATTAGTATTGCACTATCCAAGCTACGATTTGTCCTACATCGTTAATGTTGGGGTACAAAAAAAGAGGAGAACCAACCATTAGGGTGCCAAACTTCCCCAAGAAACCTCATACTCGGCGGTGAAAGTGGATAGTCTTTGGGAAACTGCAACTCGGCAGCGAACACTCCCCCTTCGAATGGCGTACCCTCTGGTCCTTCTATTAAAGCCTCCCAGCAAAGTAAGTCATCTTCTGTCACCGGACCTGCTGTAATACCGTCTGGTGGATTATTTGTAAGGGCGCGATATTCCTGGAGAAGACGACGCTGCGCAGTAGCTGAAGCCATATTGTTTAAGTTGTTGTATTTAATCGTAGCGAGAGATAAGGTACAGGTCGAAGATGGTTGGGATGGATCCCCGGAGACAATGGAAGGTTGTGGCGGTCTGGAGGTGTGGCTGAAAAAATCACGCTAAAATTGAGACCTGAAACTTTTAGTGTCACAATGACCACTACAACTTACCCCGCCATGCCGGTGAATACCCGTTCGAAATCCGCCTTGAGCTCTCTTACTATTCTCCATCACTTCACTACATAGCTACGTATTATTCGAGGCTCCATCAAAAAATACACATCATACCTCAATAAACTTGCGACTGAAATTAGCTCCCAATCATGTCCGCGACTCAAACCCCCCTTAAGATTGGATACGTCCCTGAGCACTTCTCTACCCCTCTTCACTTTGCGCAAAAGCATTTCGGTCTTGAAGCCGAATTGATCCCATTCCCATCTGGCACTGGGCATATGATTACATCTATACGGTCGGGAGAAATCGATGTAGGTATTGGTCTCACTGAAGGCTGGGTAGCTGGATTGGGGAAATCTGATGTCGAAGGAGATGGAGGATATAGAATTGTCGGGACTTATGTTGAAACACCGTTGTGTATGTCTTTCCTTTCCTCAGGCGCACATGTTATAAGCATGATACAGGCAGATTGATTGAATTAAAATAGGCTGGGCAATTTCAACCGGCGCAAACAGACCATTGAATAGCATCGCACATCTGAAGAATGGCAAAATTGGAGTCTCAAGAATCGGGAGTGGAAGCTACGTGATGGGGTTCGTTCTTGCAGATGAGCAAGGCTGGCTCAACGAGAATCAATCGCCAGAGGGACCATTCGAGGTGGTTCCTTTACAAACGTTTGAAAAATTACGCAATGGTGTAAACGATAGTACAGTGGATTTCTTCATGTGGGAACATTTTACCTCCAAACGATATTACGATAATGGAGAGATCAAGCGTATCGGGGAAATATATACACCATGGAGCAGCTGGAAAATTGTTGCCAGCACAAAAGTCCTTCAAAACACGGAAGATAAGAGGTTGGACGATTTGTTTGAGAAAATCGACAAGGGAGTTGAATATTTTGAGAGGAACCAGGCCGAAGCGGTGAAATATATCAGCACTTCTTTGGATTACAGCGAGGAGGATGCAAATGAATGGTTGAAGACGGTCAGATTTGCAAGCGCCACAAAGAACGTGGATGTGGCAGTTATTCAGAAGACTGTGGCTACTTTACAGAAGGCTAAAGTGCTAGGAGATGATGGTATGTCGGCAGAACAGATGATTTCTCAGTAAACTTGAGCGCAGGTTGTTTAGGGACTTGTTTCTAGTATAGAAATGAGGTTATGATCATCACTACTATCCATCACCAAAATCACATTGCTACAAAGTTATTGGAAGACAGCTATTCAATGAACTTGTGTCTCCTTACAGGCTGTCATACTGTCACTTACCATCTTTTATCTTTACAAGCTACGCCATTTGGGAAAGTGCTGCGAATGTTATACGAAACTAAAGAACATCTTTTTTCCTCGTCTAAGCTCGACCGAACGTTCGCCATGTTCAAGAGGTGAATTGCCACGACACGTGTTCGAGTATGAGATCAGCTTCGCTTAGACCGCAGTTCTTTGTTTATTATTAAACAATCGATGACCCTGATGAGTATGCAAATAAACGCTTTATTAGTCAAAATCTGTCAGCAACTCTATTCTGACGGGAAAAGGCCTGTCGGCCCATGGAGACAATAGAAAAATATGCATATCATGAAAGCAACTTCACTTGTGTCTAAGTAGCATTCCTTTTCAGGTCGCCGTCACTATCCCTCGTCTCCACGCCACTCTGCATGCCTCGCAGCCGAGAATGTTTTAGAGGCGGAATGTCGTGGACGGAAATCCTTTATCTGGCACTTGGATCTCTTGAAAAGTGTTCCTCAACGCGAGTGCCAAGGATTTCATTTATAGCTGAATTTGATTGACAGTCGACTTGAAATGCCGAAGTGACTATGTAACTTACATCGAGATTCGGTACAAGATGCGAATAGACGGCTCGGTTGTGAGAGGAATAACCAGTGATCACAGGACTGCGCTGTAGTTTTTGGCTTCCTTTATGACTATAAAATGGTTTCCAGAATTTCATCAAGCCTTATTATTTTGTATCGCTTCAAGCATCATAGCTACGACGAAATCGATCCATTACACTTATTTCCAAAGTCTATGAAAGTCAAATTGAAGCATCAGGAGATGCGTGTAGGAGGCATATCAGAATGCCCGATTGTGAACACAAAGATGAAACACTCTGTACAACCGAAAGACAAGCACTCATCGTGGATGAACGGTGATCAGAATCAATTGTTGTACAATTGAATGGGAAAAGATACGTTATGTTCATTCGCTCGAATGCTTTGTAAGGTTGTAAGTCTTCCGAAGAGCAGACAACCGGTTGTTGAAATGATCTGAGTGAAAGAAGCCAAAATTTTCAGGGATTCAGAGGATAGATGTAAGGCATATCCATTAGAGGACACGGGAGCTCAAAGGGTTACAGATTACGAAATAAATGCAAGCTATGCGGGATAATGTGAATGTATTCGGGCCGTAATATCGAAAATTGTTTCTTTCCAGCGGTGAATAGTGCTCGGATATGACGTGTCTATTCGGGGCGGAGTAGAAAAATGCTCGGATGGCTCATCGTAGGGCGGAGCGGCCTTGTGGCGGCGTCGGAGTTTCTCGTTTGGGGAATCCTGGTGCGGTTTCATGGGTGTGGGGTCGCGGGGCAGGTGGGGGTGTGGGTCACATTCTAGATTTTTGTCTATGAAGTACAGCGGAATCTAGAAGTATCACCTGATTGTTCATTCGTGATATGGTGGAAGTGTTGAGAAGATATATGAGGGAGAGTGACTTCGGTTAATTGGTTAGATTTTAAGGAGAGTCTCACACTATTAGATTAGTAGATCTGGGAATCTTTAAGAAAGGTACCCGCAAGCGAGACCGATGGAACTGGTAAGTTCGAAAGGGCTCAATCATCAATAAAGATAATGAGCATTTAGCATAAATAAAGTTAGCTGAAAGTAAAATAACCAGTGTTTTAAGATTTCAACCCAAGAATTCAAGTCTCTAATTGTTCCCCAAGCAGACTTTCGCTTTCGTAGAGAAACGTTCACGATGAGATTAGACAGACACGGCCCATTAGCATAGCTACATTTTATCCAGCTCTTGTGTACATCGAAAGTTACGAAATATTTCGAGTGGTCCTCGGAATTTGCTAGATTGATTTCTTTCTATCTTAGTTGGCAGGTAAAAAGAAGCTTTGTTTCCTATCTTGGAGAGTTTCCCATGGCAGTAATTTTCACCCTCAAGTCACTTGTTGACGAATCCTAGACTGACCATTCAATCACTTACAGTGATTGTAACGAGTAGCCCGAGCATGACCGAGGACTGCTAACTAGGCCTGTAGTTTCACATGTTGTAAGAAGAGTGGAAAAGTCGTATTCTTGTGAGATTGGGTCATTGAAGCATGTTCCCCTCGGTGATTTTGTCATACCAGTCCGCGTTACAAGCTCTAGTTTCTAGGACCAAAGCTTCGGTAGCATCTTCTCTCGTCTCAAGGAACCCTTTTGTTGTGTATATCCTGTAGCATTTTCCAACGGAAGCTGCCAACGTAAGGAAAAGCACTACGATGTGATTCAATGCGCTGTTCCTTACACTTATCGAGTGCGGTATCGCTACAAGTAGGCATGCTAGAGCTTCTATACTGATATCGGACTACCCGGCAGATAAAACATTGACAAAAGATTGTAGATGGACTGCGCCGCATGTTTCCAAGCTAAGCGTTGCTAGTCTCTGTAGTGCTTCTTCAGAAAGTACCATCCAACTGTTGGTACAGACGCAGAAGCAAAACTCTCACTTGAGTTGCATGCACTAACCATACTACACTTTATCTTCTTCTTCCACTTCCTCTCATTCTACATCGTGAGTGTTATCAATTCCTTTTTGGTGTTCTCTGTTTACCCCATTTACTTTTAGGTCTTCAGCAAGTATCAAAGAACGCTTTACAATGCTTCGATTGATAAGAGCTACGTTCGTCGCGTTACCTGGCTGCAATGACCGAATGTTACAGGCAAAGCATGAGGTCCTGAGCTAATCGATAGGATGCGAAATTTTCTTCACACCTGCCTCTTCCAGACCTAGAGACAAAATTAGAACTGAATCCAGTCGTGATACGAAGAAATGATAATGTGCGGAGAATTAAATGCATGATCCCAGAACGACGCTAACCTTAAAGATGAAATGTAAAAACGGCAATGTGGGGTTAGCCTCAGGGGTAAACAAGTCCGAAGAAATCCCATCATTTGTTCTTATTAACAAACATGACATCAACGTCGCTTTTTCAACTACCTCTTTCGGCGGAATCTCCATATTGAGGTCATCCGCAAAAGCTTTTTTCGATGAAGACACCTTTCAGAATGGCGAGATGTATCAACTACTATCTACTAGTGTACTGTGACGGACAAACGCGGCATTTACTACCCCTCCTCCCACTTTCAGCTGTGTGATAATTGGTCAACACACCTCACAATGCATATATCTCGCACGATCGCTCCACCCATGCCCTGACAATCTTCCTTGCTAAGATGGCACATGCTGGTACAACATGTCTACCGTGCGACCCCACTATCTACGCATATGAATAGCTTCCTCCATATCTACTTCCGTATCTGCCACCTTTGTTCGCTCTCAAAACGCAAGTTCATCTCATCAACTCTGCTCCTCCTCAGTACACACCACCGCCTCTCATATTTTCCCAAACTACAAAAACACCTCAAATCGCAATAATGGCCGGCGAAGCAATGAATGATGGAAAGTTTAAGCACAACCTCACTGAGGCTCCCACCTATACATCCAAGGTGCTGCCCATGTTTTCACTGAAAGGACGGACTGCCATCGTATCTGGTGCGGGAGCGGGTATTGGACTCGCCGTCGCGCATGCGCTCGCTGAAGCTGGAGCTAATGTCGCTATTTGGTACAATAGCAACAAGAAGGCTATTCAAGAGGCGGAAAAAATTGAGAAGGAATATGGTGTTACTTGTAAGTACTCGCACTTACTGGGATCAGCCAGGTTCATGTAGCGACTATTTCTAACCGCAATTCGAACGAATAGGCAAAGCATACCAAGTTAATGTTACCTCATACGAAGCCGTGGAACAGGCTGTCAACACCGCCGTAACTGATCTCAATGGTCGTCTCGATATCTTTATCGCAAACTCTGGAATTCCATGGATTCAAGGTCCTGCCCTTGACGGAGAATTGGATCATTACAAGAAGGTTGTAACAACAGATTTAGATGGAACATTCTACTGTGCTCGTGCTGCAGGCCAGCACTGGCGCAGACAAAAGAAAGAGGGTACTACTATTGACGGAAAGAAACTGGAAGGATTCAAGTATGGAAGCTTTGTGGCAACCGCAAGTATGAGTGGCCACATTGTCAATATTCCCCAGTTGCAAGCTGCATACAATGCTGCAAAGGCCGGTGTCATCCATTTATGTTCGTATACATTCCAATTTCTTACTTACGAAATGCTAATTGAATCACAGGTAAATCTCTCGCAGTAGAATGGGTTGGATTTGCGCGCTCCAATACCGTCTCCCCCGGTTACATTGCAACTGAGATCTCTGAATTCTGTCCACCTGAAACAAAGGCTACTTGGAAGGATAAGATTCCCATGGGTAGAGAAGGAGAGGCTCATGAGTTGAAGGGTGCATTCCTTTTCCTCGCCAGTGATGCTTCAAGCTACTGCACTGGAACTGATATCATTTGTGATGGTGGTTATTGCCTACCATAAAGAATTATATACGATGGATGATTGATGAGGTGTTTGGGGTTTGGAAATATTGGGATAGACTAGACACCGTTGTTGCGGTATGAAATGGAACTTTAAGAATACAATGAAAGCCTGCTTACTAGGATTGGCTATTGGAACTCACCTCCATCGCTTGGGTGTGAAATTGAATGACATTGCGGCAAATACTATTTTTTTTTTGGATAACTTCAATCACCACCTGCGAGACCCCACTCTACAATTGACACGTCTGACAGCTGTCACAGATGTGCAACAAAAGACAAATCCGCCCACTAAAATCCACTTTTGAGTATTTGACAGCTGTCGCAGATGTGCAACAAAATGTTTCTTTTGTAGTTGATGTGTTCTATTGAGACACGTTTTGAAACATATGTTGTGGTTTTCTGGAGAAGTCTCGGCTCATTCGAAATGAAGGGGCGGTACCGAGGCATGGAGAAGAGTCCGGGGAGCGAGCGTGTTTTCTACAATATATGCTAGGGTCGCTTTGATGTTTTTATATCGTCGCTGAATTCTTCTAGGATTTATCCTAGGGCTGTCGGGCTTGTCTTTCGATTGAAAATCATCTCGATGTGAAATCCCTATGGGGTAGCGCTATTGTGGAGGATCCTCGCTCTCCACAATATTGGAGGAAATTGTCGCTGACTAATTTGATTCCCCGCAGAGAAAATATATTCGTCAATTTTCCCCACAACTCTTTTGTTCCAAACCTCATCTAGCAATTTCCAATCTCTCGTATATGTTTTGCTGCTTGAGGCTGATATTATGTCTTCCGTAAGTTTGTCGGGTACTGAATTCTCGTAAAAGCAACTACAATGAGACTAGCGTCTCCCTATTACTAATTCGCAGGACATATTCGCACCTGCACCTTCTACATAAAGACAACCCCAGGATCCCCGCATCATGGCAGTTCAAGGTTTCCTTCGGCTTTGTACCACGCAATTACGGCATCAAACCTCAACGTGCGGGAGGAATCCGTGTTCATGGATTGTAGGTGCAGTGGTTTCATGTCCCTTTGTTAGATCGTTTGATATGTTTCTCGGCTATCGTCGGACAGACCAAGAGAAATCACGGGTGAACCATACATTAGTGGTACCTCAGCCGGGAAGGTTCCGTACAGTGTCGATTATTGTGTTTCCTTCTCATGTCAATTTGTACACCTCATAATGTTTCTTTCTTCATGATTACTTCATGATTATTTCTTGATTCTTCACAAACACTGAGCATCACTCGTACGCAGAATCATAGTTGATGAATGCATGAGATCAATACAGTGAATGCCCTTAAATCAATTGAGCACATCTCGTGATCTATAAAGAAAGCATTGCCGTAGCTGCATGTGAGAAATACTCAAGTTACGATTATAACAACTCTGAAAATCATTATTCTGTACATCAACACACTTCGCGGCTATGATGGAACTTCCATCGACGTCTTTTGTCCTAAGCGGAACTTTTTGGGCCCTAGCATTTGCAACAACTATCTCCGCGGTATACGTAAGTTTCCCTTGCATGATGCAAGTAATTCAAGCTGACCGCATCGCAGCTCACCATTCTCACGATTTATCGTCTGACATTTCATCCTCTCGCAATATATCCTGGTCCATTCTTGGCTAAGATTACGGATTGGTACTCAGTATACCACGCATGGAAAGGCGACAGGCATCTCGAGTTCTACAGATGCCATGAGAAATATGGTAAGTAATTTCATTCGTACAAAGAGCTGAATGATGCTAATTTTTCAAGGTCCGGTATTTCGATATGGTCCTGATAGTCTTTCAATCAATTCCAACACGGCTTTGAAAACTATCTATGGCCACAAGTCAAATGTCAAGAAGTCTCAATTCTACTCGGTATTTCCTCCAACCAAGGATACTTTCAACACCCACAGCAGCATCGATAAAGCCAGTCATGCAAGAAAAAGGAGAGTTCTGTCCCATGCGTTCTCAGACAATGCCATTAAGACTATGGAGAAGTATATTCTAGCCAATGTCAGAACTTTCTGTACCAATCTGGGTCAATCAAATGCATCAGCAGAAAAGTCGACTGGTGGATGGAGTGTTGCTCAGAACATGTCTGATTGGTGTAACTACTTGACTTTCGACGTTATGGGCGATCTTTGTTTTGGTAAAGCATTCGAGATGTTGGAAAATGCTTCAAATCGTCACGTGATTGACCTCATTGGAAACGCTGCTCACACTCACTTGATTGTAAGTACCAAGTCTATGTCTTTAAGCACACTACTAACTTGTTAGACTGGCACGTATCCGATTATCAAGACCACTGGTTTGAGCAAGGTTCTCTTCCGTAAAATCCATGCCCAAAGAATGAAGTATATGGCATACAGCAGAGCTCAAGCCGCCGAAAGAACCAAGATCGGACTTGATACCGACAGAAAAGATTTCTTCTACTATCTTCTCAATGCTCGCGATGCAGAGACAGGACAAGGATTCACAACACCAGAACTCTGGGGCGAGAGCAATTTACTCATCATTGCTGGATCTGATACCACTTCCACAGCTCTTTCTGCTGCTTTCTTCTATTTGGTTCATAATCCTGATAAATTGGAGATCCTTACAAAAGAAATCATGTCCACATTTTCTGATGTCGAAGAAATCCATTCAAGTCCCACACTCAATAGTTGCGCGTACCTCCGAGCAGTCGTTGATGAATCGATGCGTCTATCGCCACCTGTCGGTGGCATTCTTCCCCGTGAAGTTCTTCCAGGCGGCATCGATATCGATGGTCTCCATATTCCAGCCGGCTATGTAGTTGGAACTCCTCACTACGCCATTCACCACAACCCAGCCTACTACCCATCTCCCTTTGCCTTCATTCCCGAACGTTGGATTCCATCTTCTTCGCCGCAGGTCACAAAAGATTCGGTCGCACTCGCTCAAAGCGCTTTCTGTCCTTTCAGCATCGGTCCTAGAGGATGTATTGGAAAGGGAGTAGCATATGTTGAGCTCATGACTAGTTTGGCCAGAGTGGTTTTCATGTATGAGATGAGGATGGCAGAGGGATGTACCGTCGGAGAGGGAAGTGAAGATATGGAAGTCAGCAGACGGAGAAAAGAGGAATATCAGCTCAAAGATAGTTTTACGAGTATGAAGGATGGTCCTTATGTTGAATTTAGAGCGAGAGCTAAGTGAGAGGCGGATGGGCTCGGAGGTCGGAGGACCAGTCTTGCATTTTATGGTGAAATTTTGGCGATTTAGTCACCGTGCGGATTTTATTTCAATGGATTATATTAGCTTAGCATGCCTTTGAGTTACTGGCAATAGCCCATGTCAATATTTCATGTCAAAAGATTTCCCGATGAATATGAGACTTAACGTACAGACGTAGCACGTCCATGGGCATCCGAAGTCAATGAGCCTTGTCCATCAACGCCCCACATTTTCTAATCCTGATAAGAAATTATCGGTGTAAACTAATAATACGCTTCCACTTATGACCGTAGGATGATTCTTGTTCTCAATGACATGTTCAAATGTATTGTTGTGCTGTTGACCTTAAGACTACTTTTCAATACCAAAATTGCGATGCAGGATTCTCGGGCCAACAAACAAAACATACAGCATCAAGCGGCTGATCGGAGGAATAACATGGATTATTGTAATGTCTCTGCCAATCTTCTTTTTTCCAGCACCTCAAACAATAGCATTCATGGTCCACGCCCTTGCATCGTGAAATGTACGATACATGAGACTGTTCTCATCGGGTGACGCATCCCACGGTTGGCTTCTGCTAGGTTCAGTAATCTGGATTTTGTAACCATTGAACAAGGTATCACCTACCTAAATTGTTCCCATTGTGCTTTTTGGATGATGAACATTTGTTGAAGGGGGATGGTGGGGGAGAATCGAAGTATGTGTACGACAGAGCGGAATTGAAAGTAGTTCTCTCTATATATTATGAGAAGGGTCTCCTCATACCTGTGAATAGTTCAGTCTGAATAAATACAAAGGTCGCTGAGGGACTTACATTTTGCGACAAACCAGCAGATAGCTCAACAAATCCACATTTCCCCACATATCTTTCGCGCCCTTCCCTTTTCTCACTCCATGACAAGCTGATCCGATGCAATTCCCATTTTCGCCTTTGCACCTGGAGACATCAAATCTCCTGCACGCCTCCAACCAAGTAAAATGCGCCAAATATTCGCCTGTGGCCTCTTTCCAAATCATATCTCTTACTTCTCTTGGTAGTTGGTAAAGCAAATTTTTGTCTTGCTTGTCCACTTCGCCATTCCAGCTAAGTCCATTCTGTCTCTCTCTTCCCTCTAGTATATTCGGAAAAATTCGTCTCTGATTTCTTGCATTTCGCCCTTCTTCCCATTCTTTTCCCACTTGCTCTAATCTCTCCCTCCTTTTCTGTTTATGGTATCGTGACACTGGATTCCAATCGGCCTTCCTGAGTCGGGACAGAGCCATGATAATGAATATTGGACTGAGGCAAACTAGTACCACAAAAAGAACAACTAGCTTAACCAAGAAACTTCCCCAGGCGTGGAAGCCCTGGCCAAACGGCCAATTCAGATCCCGAAGCATGTGGAAGCCGAGTATTTTGCCCTTCTTCATTTTGAAGAAGAAATATTAATGAAAGTTCTGTTATTGTATCCTCCGAACTTTTGACAAAATGCTGGGAGCTGCGATGTGGTGTTTTGATAAATTCTAGACCTGTGCGGATGCCGTCCCACGAATAATGATCTTGCGCCACTCAGTTAATGCAGTGCAGCTGTACTGTATACAGAATGAATCTCACTACAAAATTGCAGAATATCAAACTTTGTAAATAGAAAGAAAAACGGATGTTGAAGGAACGGATAGAATCAGACTCCTCATCAACGTCGATAACTCGCATCAGACAAGTTCAATTGAAGACCAAACTTCCTCTCACGATGTTGACTAAGCAATGGTGGCTATGGCTGTTTCCGACATATCTCGCCTGAGATTGCAGGGGCTCTAAAGTCGCTGGATTGCAGTCAGCCAACAGTTGGGCTCCGCCAGGCCTCCTGAGCTGACGAGGCTGAGGGTGGCATGTTTACTCTTCAAATCCCTTTGGTCGCTGAAAATCGTTCTCAGTCACGGCTTTATCACTAATTTCTCTCAAGATGAATTCAAACAAAACACTTGCAGTATGCCTTGCGGCGAAATCTATCCTTTTAGTTTCTGCTTCAGAATGTAAGTACCACAGAATGTATGCTTAAGTACAAGCCCAAAGCACTTTAAAGAAGATCCATAACAAATTTTTAAGCTAACATCACATCCTATATCGAAGTTTTTCGGTTGAAGTTTCATGAGTATATAACCATTTACGAAGTCACCATAAATACATTTTTCATCCCTGTAGACAGGTAGGATGGGGCAAAAGATTATGTTTTCGTCCCCAAGACTTGATTTGAGATCACTTCGCTTCAACGAGCTGGATTGTTAATGATACGCATAGCTGCGCCTTGTTAATTTGATGGAAATAACTGGAGGTTTCTGAGGGCGACATGTAGAGGAGGTGGGAAACTTCGTGTTTGTTGGTGACAGTTGGAGGCGTCACTGCAGTTGCAGGATTGTACAGTTGGAAACAGTTCATCACATCTAATCAAGTGATTAAGCCAGTTTCTTTCAGAGCATTCATTGTGCTGAGATCCTCCTGGTATGTCTGGGCTCTCCTGGGCTCGAAAGAAATGCTTGTTCAAATATACAACATCGTATTCTAACTGAAGGAGAGTTGGTGACCTTTCGGTATACTTCAAACCTCAAGTGAGATCCTGAAATGCCTATTGCATATGTATGCTACCATCTTCTGAGACTCAATAACATTGTGAACGGTCTACACAAACAATTCTCCTCTAAAGGAATGAAGAGTGAGCACATAGCTGTTGGTTACCAATATAGATTTTGGTTGGGAAGTTGGCTGCTGGGCCGTGTTTCTCAACACGAATCTCAAATTCTTCGAAACCCTTGAAGCTACGTGATTTGTAAACTCCCAGAACAAAATCCTCCCAAGTATTCCTCTATCTCAAGTTTACTCATCTATCAATTTATCTATGTTTCTTTGCCAGTTTACTCCAAAAACAAAGATCACACTTTGAACCCGTCACAAGTCACATGGCGAACTATTACATATCAAGATTACTTTTTGCCTTCTTGATTCAAACCGTGAAAGTCTCAGCTAGAATTTACCATGATACCGCATCTTATTAGCGTAAAGATCTCTTCCGTGCATGTATCAAAACATTTCCCTCCAGACTGACATCATATAGCGTACACCTATATGCTTCATGTAGCCATACCAGCGGCGATGGAAATGGCAGAGTTCGCGTCAGCTGCCATTGGGGGACCAGTAGCTAATGATCCGCATGGTAACATATGGGCTTTTCCAGACCCAGAAAGCAGAGACTTGGCGGGAAGAATATTTGGCCCTGTGCGAACCACCCTTTCCAAAAAATGGCCCAATAACTACCAATACATCAAAAGTATGTCACTTACTCTGTTATCATGATTGTACAACCAATTTATAATACGCTTTATATAAGACGGCTTTGACTATATATTGAACAACTATGCTGTGCGAGATCCAAGCGGAAATTTCATGAATCTGAACCCTGCAACACCAGGTGTAATGAATTTAGGATCCGAGGATGTGATAAGACTTTCTCTTCAGAAATTTTGAAATATATAATAAGCTAATTTAAACGCATTTTAGTTGATATTCTGCGATCTCAAGCGGCTCGTATAGCAGCCTGATGGTAGTTATAGAAATGGTGACCCAAATTTGCCCATGAGCAACGACAGAATGCTACAAGAAGATTACAATATGTGTTACAATTATTCATTGTCCACAATAGCAGCAGTATACTATGGGGGTCTTGTAGCTGCTTTAACCGAGTCAGTGAGCTCTTCTGGCCTATCATTTTCAACAATGCAATTATGCCCTTGGTATCTTGAGCAGGTGAGCACATATTGTTACTTACTCAATTCACCGCTTATTCCCAAAGCGGATCACCAACTAATTTTTGCGAAACAGCAAGCGGCAGCCAAATATCGCACACAGTCCAATATCAACCCCGTCAAGTGGTTCTACTCGTTGGCAGACAAGCTTTCAAGCATTACCGACAAACAAATAGACATGATTACATTTCTTTGTTCAACATTACTGCACCAGGTATGCCTATTCAGTTCATAAAATAGAAATGCACAGATTCACCAAAATTTTCCCCTCCTCATCATGGCTCACTGTGAAAAGAACTTTTATTGACGCGGAGACCATTATTAGCTTACCTACGCCGTTCCAGTGATAGTCGACCCCTTAGCTCCTTTATCTACATCAGCTACAGCTAAAATCATAGATGTAAGTAAAGCGGAACACGGTCTAGATATTGGTCCATACGGCTGGAAAAACATAGAAAAGCTGGCTAGCCCTGCGGCAGAAGGGGGGCTCCTCAGCTGGCATACAAGAATTCAGGTAAATAATCAACAATATAGCATTTCAACATACTAATATTCGCTAGACTCTTGGGCTTATTTTGGTATCGGCGCTCAGCAGCTTACACAAGGGAATCGCATCAATCATGACGGTAGCATGTCGGACATTGGATGGACTGTGAATCTATACGGGAGTGTTGCGAATAATTTGTTAGTCAATCTTACTGACTGGACACTCGCCCATAAACTAAGGACTCGAGACTCTGCTTCAAGTAAGCCAGCAGCTTCCAGAAAACTCTTGAAAGGAAGAATCAACAGGCAAGTGAGAGGGACCACTGCTGATCTTTCAAAAAAACCCCTTACTATGGCCAGCAATGCCACGTACATCAACAACTCTTCTATATATGGAACACCACTTCCGTCTGAGGAGGTTCAGGGCCCACAATTAACATCCTATTCAAGTGCTTCAGCAAGTGATGGCCTAACATCATCCACACCACTGTCCTTGTTATGGAAGAATTCATCAAGTTCAACTTTTCCACCGAACACTGGCTCTAGCGCACCATATTTACTATCCTTGTGGTATCTTAACACAACAACTTCTGGTGGCTCGCATATCTTACCTACATCATCCGTGTTTTTGTCATTTCCAATCGCCCGAGCCACTGCTACAAGGGTCCTTACAAATAATCGATCGGAGACAACAGTGCTTTCATTCAACTTCCAGACCCAACAGCATCTACTATAGCTTTACTTTCTACTGTGAGATCTCCGTCTACGTCAACGACCATGATCAACCCTGACGCCTTTGATAATTCTACTTCTACTAACACCACATCTGCAATTACTTACGTCGGGAAGTCATTCATGCCAACAAGCGGATATTTGAGTGACTTCACAACCACCTTTACGAAGTCTGGAGACTTCATCACTGTCATCAAATCAAGTAAGCTTGTGATTTCAGCATATAGTTCTCCATCCCTTTTTTTATGCACCACTACAGATGAGGTGGATAAAATCTGGTGCCAGGTCTCAATTACACCAAAGCCCACAGCCACCTTTAATGTAAGTAAAACTATTTACGACACAGATCCATGCATCACTGGGGTCTATGGAGCTCAGTACTGATCTCATAAAATTATAGTTACCTATATCCTGGGGCGGATATCATCCTACTTCCACTGAAAACTTACTCGGTACTTTCACAGCCTCAACCATGTACATTCCAAGTATCACTGATCTAAAAGTTTTTCAACATTAATGGTAAAGAATCCTGATCCGAAAGGTACTGACGATATTGAAATACCATTTGTCAAAGTTACTATTCCCGATGGTCCTTGTGAGCCCCTTCCAAAAGTTCATCACGGTGGCTTTTTTGGCGCTCTTTTTAACCTTGGGAGTGATCTTGTGGATGGAGTTCTCGATGATCCCTGTCATCTAGTATTTCCTATCGTAAAAGGTGTTAAGCTGCCTTTACCGGAGTGGTTAGTATTGAATATCTACCCACCTCAAGAGTCATTCCCAGACAGTCTTGAAGAAGAGAAAAGCTCAACAATATTTACTTCGTTCATAACGACTTCTTTTTCATCTTCGAAATTATCAATTTCGACCACCGCTTCATCATCTTCGTTGACGTCTTCAATATGTAGCGCCTCTGCTGTATCCTCATGCGTAGCTTCCTGTGCTGTTTCAGCTGGTAGTACTCAAAGCTGTAGCACCATATGCTCAACAGTTACTGCATGTTCTGGAACAGCAACAACCTCGTCTACCATTTCCTCAATCAACACATCTGAAAACGGAAGCTGGGAAATACATCAGGTGCCAACTAACTTCATCAATATTCAATCTTCCATACAATCTGTGCTCGTTGCAGCTTGGGCTTCTGCGCCAAAAGGCTCGGATGCGAGCTCTTATGCATCTGTACAATCCTCTGTATCGTTAGCTCAACACATATCGAGCACCTAAGCAGCATGGAGTCAGCAGAGATCGAATATCTCGATACAATGCACACGATATTCCTCTTTGTCTGGAGTAATTCAACTCTGACAAGCACTAAAAGATTGTTCTCAAACACATCTACGTCGAATAGTTTGTTTTTTGGTATACTCACTCCCTCAGGGACTCCATATTCAGGAATATCTTCGACGGCCACAGTGTCTGTCACTTTCTTCTCAAGTATTTCTCTCTCAGGAACGGGTCCAGAGTTACAACCTAGTACATTTAGTGAAAATGCAACCTAATTTCTCAGCACAGCAAAGAGCACAAAGTCAGGATTCGGCAACACACAAGATTCTTCTTTCAGTAGCACATCCTCTAGAATTACCTTCATCTCCGGATCCGAGAGTGAGCGAAGCTCCACTTTCCAAACTTCAGGTTTAAGTAGCTTGCTGTCATCCCACGCGACTGTCACCACTTCTTCTTCTCAAAGTAATACTTCGCCCATTTCTTCTGTCTCCAATACACTTTCGAAGTCCTCAGTACTTTCTAGCACAATTCAATTCAGTGTATTCAGGAGTGGTAACAGTGGTAAAACATCCAGCTCTACCACATCTTCGCCACCGTCCATTTTTTCCGACGCACCTACTCGCTCTTCAACAATTGGTATCCTATCAAATCATATTGCATCAACAACTATTCCAGCCATTGAATCCACTACTCCGATCGACATGTTTCAAATGAATTTTTGGTACCAAACCGATAATAAAGAAAAGTCAACCGGAAACTTGTGGTATATGTACGTCAACAAATTGGTGGATAGAAACCTAAGTCATGTGGACTTATGTCAAACCAGTGGACTTGTTTCTGTTCAGGACCAAAATATCGCAAGTCATGATCCTCTTCCAAGTCCTATCCCATATCCTGGAGGAAGTTTCGCTCTTCCCCCTAAAGGGGCAGGAGCTGGTTGCTACTTTAAAGGAGACCGATCGGTTGTGGGTGATGTCTTCTGTCCAGGTAAGCCGACCGTGTCCTGCCAGGGCAATGCGGGTGAAGCACCTATCGTCTGTGATTGAAATACTAGTATTTACCCGATGGTTCTTTGTGGTTTAGAAAACTAGTTTGGACTTTTTCATTTTGCTCCATGGTTCTCGGGAGATTAATTCCTCTTTCAACTTCCAATTCTTTTTGGACCCTAGTTTTCCCTTAGGCCCTTTTATTTTCTCTTTATCTTGTTCAAGTCCAAGCTACCGGTAGCTTTTCTCATTTGGGTTGCATTTTGGTATGAAGATTTTGCTATTGGGATTTTATGTGTGTTTGATCTTCCTTCTCGAAGCTACGCTGGTCCAAAGTCTTTACGATTGGAACGAAGTTTATTTGGTCCGATTTTTTGTGTGGCATTACCTGTTTTATTAGGCTGGATTTTCTTTGGTTTTTTCGATATACTCAAGCAAGACGACAGTGCCACAAAACATTTTAAAAATGACTATTCTCTGGAAGTGTTATTACTTTCTAGAATCTAGTATCTAAATCATTTTCAACCGGGTTTCCGAGTGAATATGCGATGTATGTACGTGTCGTTACTAACCCAATGACGGGGCAGGGCATAAGCTACGCCTCGCTTATGAATAGCAGATATATATTGTTTCTGCCGACTATGTATATGAGACGAGCAGAAATACATGATTGACGTACTAGAATGGCAGCTGTAGATAAATTTTGACCAGAAGTACAAATTGATACTTTTCATAATCAGTAATTAATCTAAATTACAGTAGTAGTTATGCGTAGATTGCATGTATTTGTCCGAGGAATGATAAACCTGATCACGGAAACCAATGATTTGATTTGATGACTGTTGCAAGCCAAACTTGAGACTATGAAAGAGAAGGAGATATGATGCAGTTTTCCAGAATATCAAGATCTTGTCGATACCTCAAAAAAAGAATGATTGCTTCGAGGTTCTTTGTGGCCTGGGTATCGGATTTTTAATTTTAATCATGTGGGTGAATATCCGTGGACCCCAGAAGAAATCATTACACGGACTATGATATGTTATATTCAGGGACCATATAGAGGAATGAGGATGTACAAGGAATCTTCGCGGTAAACTAGGTGAATAGCGGAAGAATCTCACAATGATTGATTCTTATCAGGCTGGCATTTAATTGAATGAGGGTTTCTTCTGTATTGAAAACTAATTGATATCGCATCATTTCCTAAAGATGGGCATAGAATGACGCTTATACGTTGAGGCTTTAATTGCATTAGCTTTTATTTCTGGCACTCGCTAAGAAACATTTTTAACCCACTTTATGGCTGCCATGATTTTGAAATCTCACCCATGAAGTGAATAACACAAAAGGGGGCATTTTGCATTATCTGGTTTCAAATCTGCTTGTTGAGAACAATCGAACGTTTTAAGAAAATGATATTCTATTAAAAGTAGGCCAATTCCAAGTCATTTCACAAGTAAATTGGGAAGAGGGAATGTAAATAATTCACGTGTGCATCTGAGCCCAGGCATAATTATAGCCTGGCTACAAGAGTGAAAGACTTAGCTGGGCCGTATCGAAAGTCTTCCAGTTTTGATGCAAAATAGAATGTGTCAAATTGAAAGACAACTGGCCTTTTCGATTCACCACCCAGAAATATAAGATGTAATTTTCTCTTGGACGAAGTGAATGATCGTCCCCAACTTCTTTTTCTCTATCCAGAAAACAATCAAAATCAAAGAAATGAAGAGTCAAGTCATTAAAGGCTATTATCTCTGCCCAGGTGATTCTAACAGTCTAGATGCTACTTACTTCGATGATGAGTGATACATATGCCTCCAAAACTTCCCTCATACGAGTCCGGTACCTCCGAACCTAAGGGGAAACCGAGAGCTGGGAATTGTTCTGATTTTAGTCAGCGCAAGAGACATCATGGGCATGATGCTAGAATTTATCGTAAAGACAAATGCTACCGCTGCTTCATCCAAACTACGCGTTTGTGGTATTTGTCGCGATGCTGGAGGATTGTAGGATATGTTACAGAGGCGCTCTTGGGCGAATGTTGTGTGCGGTAGACAATATTACTCACCTGAAACAGTGTTTGTGGCGGGAATCAAATTAGGAGAGACCCACTATCCATTCTCTTAATCGAAATAGTCGTGGCTGAAGTGATTTATAAAGCTTGAAAATTGTTATGATTTACTTATGATCCACTGCTGCTTACATCAAAAGCCCCATAGCGCCTGTCACGAGCAATAATGCCCATCCACCAAGAACCAATCTATTTCCGGCTCCAGGAACACCGTCAACCTCCTTGCTTCCACTAGTAACATTCTCCGCTCTCAGACAACTCAATTCAGCATGCGTGAACCCCGCCCCTCCATTGGAATCAGCGCTCGGACTTTGAATCAGCATCATTGGCCAGATTCTTGTAACTGCTTCCTCGTAAAAGGTCAAGTTGGTCGAATCATGGGGATCACTGGATTCATACATCCAAGCTGAACCATCAGTTTGATTTGATGTGATGTCTGTACAAGTTCATTAGCTTTCATTGATAATTTGAGGATGGGAGTAAGACATACTTTGAGCAACAGATCCAAAAAGTATTGATCCTGCACATTGGCTTGGTATATCATTAAACGATATACCCCCACAAACACCTGTAGAATTTCTTGAGGTAGCCTTTGTTCTAGCATCTTGAATCGCAACAGTAAAATTACTTATACAATCGTCGGAATACAAGGCGGTGCAGTCTCCGGTATCATCTTGACCTTTCACCGTCACATTTCTGGGTACATTTGTGAAGAGAACCAAGCAGGTTTCCCATGAGGAATTAGCGGGGAAATCATTGTCTGAGGCACTGAGTGATATCACCGTGTTCGTTACTGTTTGATTGCCAGTCCACGGGACTTCGGTGACATTAATTTGCGTATCCCAGTCAACAAATGATAGGAACATTGGGATTTCGGATGTATTAGCGCCCACTAAATGACCACTGCCAGTAGCGTTGGGCTGTTGATTGTATTGTTCGAAGTAGGAGCCATTTTGTGAGGGGCCCGGCCCAGTTCCGCTGCTAGCTATAGAATCGGATTGAGCACAAGTGAAAGGCACAAGGAGTGTGGTTATAAATGGTAAATATGAATACATCTTGAATGTTGCTGGCGAAATATAAACATTTTCAGAACAACTTTATATTTTATATATGTTAACAGTGATCTCCATCTCTATGTAATACCAAAATTAAAAGCATTGCCTGGAAATGACGTTATTCAGTCCCTAACCGACAACAAGTCAAATGAGGCTCAGTACAGCCAAGACGGATATCTAATCCGTAGGATTCGCTGACTGGATTGCGATCAAGTCAGAGTAAGCTTCGAGTACTTGAAGTGGAAGTTGCTTGGATCAACGTCCTCATGTACCTGAGATATGCAACCCCTACGTGGCTAAAACTCTTGTTCATACAATGATCGGCACTCGTATTTTTGAATCCAGCCCGAGATCCTACTGCATCGGGATTCGCCAAGCTTATCCTGACGTGAAATTGAATCATGCGGAGCGGCTCTCTTGCCGCGCACGTTCATGACAATGATCATCAAGCTTCTACACGTGACTGAGCATTGTGCACTAAGAATAAATACAACAACCTGAAGTACCACAGGTACCTGGCTGGATTCCATTATTTGATGGAGAGAAATAGGCAAAGCTACTGATATTTAAAATTGCATAAATGCTGATACTTATCGAAGGGAAAACACACTTGGTGAAGATAAATGCTCAAAGATCACAAGATATCGTATCTGCACGTGATCAGGTGAGAGAAAAACTGAATGGTCGACGGTCTATGCGTCTTTTCGGAACTTCTGATTCGCCGGTCCCGATGTTATGCTTTCCACTGCCTCCCGACAAATGCAACAAAGCAAGCTTTATCAGTGATATTTTGTGTGCTTGTCGTCGAACTGTAGTACACTCGATGCAGCCACCGTGATTTAAATACGATTCGAAATTCTATGACGTCTCCGATACTCTCAATTTGAAGGATTGCCAAAGTCTGATTCAAACTTTAAATCGGCCCGTCAAAATTGAGCTTGTGATCATCAGAGACATCATTCTCTTGTCAAAACATTACCTCGATGACTTGCTTCAGCCCGATGACCTTGTTGGCGATATTTATCGAGGAATACAACTGGAGAAGCTATCACATTATGTTGTGGATGATTTCCCCATACAAACACTGTGTTTCATAACCGATGTCCCTACATCTTGCACAACCCCACATCTTGCACAATTTTTTTAACCTCAAAATTTATAAACTATGGCACCTATATCGAATCTCAAACTA